>PIJE02000826.1:207767-210267 GCA_002895965.2 Coryphaenoides rupestris | reverse complement strand
ATTCACCCTTATAATAACCCTTGACCCTAACACTCCCCCTCCCTTCTCCCTCGACACACACACACACACACACACACACACACACACACACACACACACACCATTCAAAGGCCTATAAGCTGCGTGCAGCAGGTCGCATCTCCATAATAAGGTTAGTCTAATGTTTAACCCGCCATTCCGCTCATCTCCAAACTCTCACTGCTAGACCAAACAATAGATGACAATAACTGAGGCAAGGCGGCATTATCTCCCCTCCCCCCTCCCCCAAAAGACCATTTGACCTTGCTGCCCGCTCTGTTCCCCTAACACCCCCAACACCACCACCACCACCACCACCCTTACACCACCACCCTTACACCACGTCTGCATTTATGCCAACAACACAGACATTAAAGGTGTAATACCCAATTATAGGATTGGATATAAGGAAAGGAAATCATATATGGATCTGGGGGTCAGCGTGCGTGTGCGTGTGTGTGTGTGTGTGTGTGTGTGTGTGTGTGTGTGTGTGTGTGTGTGTGTGTGTGTGTGTGTGTGTGTGTGTGTGTGTGTGTGTGTGTGTGTGCGTGCGTGTGTGTGTGTGTGTGTGTGTGTGTGTGTGTGTGTGTGTGTGTGTCCAACACTGCACATGTTATACAGCATGTACTGTCGGTACAATGCCACCCCTCGCTCCCCGAAGGGCTGGTGGTGGTGGTGGAGGTGTGTGTGGGTCAGGAGGCGGTTAGGTGGGTCGGGTCGGGAGGCGGTTAGGTGGGTTGCATTCCTAGAGGGCTGAGCAGCTCCCGTTCCTCCTTCTATAGATGGAAGAGGACGCGTGATAAGTACGAGGCGGCCTACACGCTCAGCTGCAGGTGAGGTCTGACAAGTTGTGCAGGGCTGCTGGATTTCAGGTGCGGCGCCTGCAATGTGACGTGACTCAAATTGTCGGAGGCTTGTTGGCACTTATTGGAAAGTTTGATACTGACAGGCGCGCACACACACACACACACACACACACACACACACACACACACACACACACACACACACCGGTAAGAAGTACAGTAGATCTACAGTATATAGACCTGCACTGTTCCATTATGCCCTGTAATACAGCAGATCGGCGTAGTAAACAGAAACAGAAGAGGTTTGAGATTGGAGAAGGAGCCCAGGGCAGTGTGCTGCTGGGACTGAAGGCGTGGTGACAGCGCAGCAGGTACAGCGAGCGTGTGCCGGCACGTCGAGCGGCTGACTTTAGTGAATGTGATTGAGTCAAATCGGTGTAGAGTTCTCAACAACAACCTACGGCCTCATCAGCCACCCCCCCCCCCCCCCCCCCCCCCCATCCCGGTATCGGCTTATCCCACGGGCCCAATAGAATGATTTCACTTATTCGATCGTTTAGTGTTGTCTTTAATAGTGTTGCATATTATAAGGGCTAAAGACGAGTACAACTGACAATTGACTTTAAAATAACATTTTGGGCTATATGTCTGTATGAAGATGGATAGAATGATGATGGATAGATAGATGGATAGGACCGTTGAGAACTGTCAGTTATGTTTTGCTGAAGGCCAATTGTTCTGAATCGAATGGATGTGATGGCATCGATGAATGTGATGCCATATTCCTTGCCCATACTAAATAATCAAAATCAATAATCTAACAATAATAACGAATGTTATTAATAAATATATATATATATATTGATATATGCATGGACATTTATCGTTGTTGTTATCAGGCCTATATTTATTGGACTATACAATTATTAATTTTACATTCTTGAATATGTCAAGTATTTGGAATGTGAAGATTAATATTACAAAATAAATGTAAGAAACATAGCCTAAATAAGAGGCATAATATAAAGTCTATTATTTTACATTTTGTAAGGCAAAGCATAACATATTGTTTTAGATGGAAGCCTATCCTACACTCAACTTAATTTGTTCCAATCGGCAGTTAATTTTAAAAACAACATTCGTTGACTCCCAAGAATCATGACTTAGGGCTGCGTGTTTAATTATAAATGCAGCAATAGTCTCGTTGGGATATTGCTGGGATTATTCGTTTTATTGTTTTAATGTTATTTTGGGGGCTTCTCGATTTGCGCACCAGATGCGTCGAGGCTTCTCTGCAGCAGCGGTGTTCCTGCACACCTCGGGGTGCTCTGGACGACTGCAGTGGCTACTCGGAACACGAACAAACACGTTATTAATAAGAGACTATAACTTTACACTTTTTAAAGGGGTAGTGAACAAATATCTTTAAGTCAAAAATAAAATGTGTTTGGAGAACCACTTCTCTCCAGCCTCGACGCGGCGCGGCTCCTCGTGGGTTCCCGACGCGCTTCGCTTCAGGTCCTCCGCACCTGCACGCAGCGAGGCCGTTCAGCTCCGTGATGTCACACCTCGCTTTGACTTATTATTTAACTCCAACAGTCTCACTCCCAACTCGCCACACATGGGTTCGCTTTTTAGAAATACTTAAGAAGATGACATGGATGCCATCCTCTTCA
>PIJE02000826.1:202767-205267 GCA_002895965.2 Coryphaenoides rupestris | reverse complement strand
CGGGGGGGTTCCTGTGTGTATGTGCTGTTGTGTGTGAATCATTGATTCTGCAGTTCAGCCCGGGCTGTTTGATTGAAACACATCGGCCATCGATCCCATTGATATGTCAACTAGAATGTTTCATATTGAGTTCGATTTTTCTATAATTGTATCTTTTTTCGTATTGGTTTATATTTACAGATTAAACATTTACACATGGATTGTCGATCTGTTCACACAAATATTATATATATATACTTCCTCCATAGCTTCACTGTGAGGTTTGTAGCTGTGAATTGTACCATTCTCTGACCTGGTCTACATGGTGTGATACTGGTCTACATGGTGTGATACTTGTCTATATGGTGTGATACTGGTCTACATGGTCTGACTGGTCTATATGGCCTGACTGGTCTACATGGTCTGACTGGTCTACACGGTCTGACTGGTCTACATGGTCTAGACCCAGGGTGTCAGACCTTTCGCAGGTCCAGATTGTCCAGAGCTCTGAAAGCCACAGACAGCAATTTGGGACAGCAATAACAGAACACAAATGACCATCTTGTCTTATGACCTTTCAGGAAATATAAACTACTAATGGTCATCACCTCTTTTTTGATAATTATTTGCTGGACCAATCACAATGTCACGGTCTGGTCCAGAGGGCTCAGGACTCCCAGAGGATAAACTGAGAGCAATGGCGCCCTCTACAGGTGCATCCTCTGTGCATAAGGTTGTGCACTGAGGGAGAGTAGGGTTAATTCAGGTCACATGTCAGCTCTGAGACATTTTGGACTTCTTCTGAGTGGGACACCCGGTATCGGCTTATCCCAGGGCCCAATAGAATGATTTCACTTATTCGATCGTTTAGTGTTGTCTTTAATATTGTTGCATATTATAAGGGCTAAAGACGAGTACAACTGACAATTAAAATAACATTTTGGGCTATATGTCTGTATGAAGATGGATAGAATGATGATGGATAGATAGATGGATAGGACCGTTGAGAACTGTCAGTTATGTTTTGCTGAAGGCCATTGTTCTGAATCGAATGGATGTGATGGCATCGATGAATGTGATGCCATATTCCTTGCCCATACTAAATAATCAAAATCAATAATCTAACAATAATAACGAATGTTATTAATAAATATATATATATATATATTGATATATGCATGGACATTTATCGTTGTTGTTATCAGGCCTATATTTATTGGACTATACAATTATTAATTTTACATTCTTGAATATGTCAAGTATTTGGAATGTGAAGATTAATATTACAAAATAAATGTAAGAAACATAGCCTAAATAAGAGGCATAATATAAAGTCTATTATTTTACATTTTGTAAGGCAAAGCATAACATATTGTTTTAGATGGAAGCCTATCCTACACTCAACTTAATTTGTTCCAATCGGCAGTTAATTTTAAAAACAACATTCGTTGACTCCCAAGAATCATGACTTAGGGCTGCGTGTTTAATTATAAATGCAGCAATAGTCTCGTTGGGATATTGCTGGGATTATTCGTTTTATTGTTTTAATGTTATTTTGGGGGCTTCTCGATTTGCGCACCAGATGCGTCGAGGCTTCTCTGCAGCAGCGGTGTTCCTGCACACCTCGGGGTGCTCTGGACGACTGCAGTGGCTACTCGGAACACGAACAAACACGTTATTAATAAGAGACTATAACTTTACACTTTTTAAAGGGGTAGTGAACAAATATCTTTAAGTCAAAAATAAAATGTGTTTGGAGAACCACTTCTCTCCAGCCTCGACGCGGCGCGGCTCCTCGTGGGTTCCCGACGCGCTTCGCTTCAGGTCCTCCGCACCTGCACGCAGCGAGGCCGTTCGGCTCCGTGATGTCACACCTCGCTTTGACTTATTATTTAACTCCAACAGTCTCACTCCCAACTCGCCACACATGGGTTCGCTTTTTAGAAATACTTAAGAAGATGACATGGATGCCATCCTCTTCACAACCCGACTCAACCACATTCTGATGAACACATACCTGTTGGGAGCTAACTGGGCCTCACACGAGGAACATACAAATAAAAACCTGTTTATTATAATTGTCTGCTGTGCAAGTCGAGATCATTATGAGGGAATGGTTCAGCAATTAACCTCAGCAGCACCCCACTGTCGCCACTGAACCACAGATTTATTTTAGTTGCATTCAGTGCTGGAAGAATAATAAAGATAGACTAATTTGACGACATTAGTCTACCAATAAAAACACTTTTATTGATAAAGGCTTAGATCAGAGTCTATCTTTTACCTCTCATGTCTCTCTCTGTGTGTGTGTGTGTGTGTGTGTGTGTGTGTGTGTGTGTGTGTGTGTGTGTGTGTGTGTGTGTGTGTGATGAAGAGAGAGATCGTGAGAGAGAGGGAGAGGAAGACAGAGAGAGAAAAGAGAGAGGGGGGGGGACAAGGGAGACAGAGAGGGAGAGAGCTGAAGGAATTGGTTGTGTGGCAGCCTAAATGGTAAATAATCACATAATGAGCATATTATTTG
>PIJE02000826.1:132758-202660 GCA_002895965.2 Coryphaenoides rupestris | reverse complement strand
TGTTTTAATGTTATTTTGGGGGCTTCTCGATTTGCGCACCAGATGCGTCGAGGCTTCTCTGCAGCAGCGGTGTTCCTGCACACCTCGGGGTGCTCTGGACGACTGCAGTGGCTGCTCGGAACACGAACAAACATGTTATTAATAAGAGCATATAACTTTACACTTTTTAAAGGGGTAGTGAACAAATATCTTTAAGTCAAAAATAAAATGTGTTTGGAGAACCACTTCTCTCCAGCCTCGACGCGGCGCGGCTCCTCGTGGGTTCCCGACGCGCTTCGCTTCAGGTCCTCCGCACCTGCACGCAGCGAGGCCGTTCAGCTCCGTGATGTCACACCTCGCTTTGACTTATTATTTAACTCCAACAGTCTCACTCCCAACTCGCCACACATGGGTTCGCTTTTTAGAAATACTTAAGAAGATGACATGGATGCCATCCTCTTCACAACCCGACTCAACCACATTCTGATGAACACATACCTGTTGGGAGCTAACTGGGCCTCACACGAGGAACATACAAATAAAAACCTGTTTATTATAATTGTCTGCTGTGCAAGTCGAGATCATTATGAGGGAATGGTTCAGCAATTAACCTCAGCAGCACCCCACTGTCGCCACTGAACCACAGATTTATTTTAGTTGCATTCAGTGCTGGAAGAATAATAAAGATAGACTAATTTGACGACATTAGTCTACCAATAAAAACACTTTTATTGATAAAGGCTTAGATCAGAGTCTATCTTTTACCTCTCAGTGTGTGTGTGTGTGTGTGTGTGTGTGTGTGTGTGTGTGTGTGTGTGTGTGTGTGTGTGTGTGTGTGTGTGTGTGCACGTCTGTGCCAGAAAGAGAGAACACACACATGCACGTGCCCTGAGAGACATGACGTGTTTTTATTTCGTCTCTCTCAAAGACATCAAAAGAGGCACACACATTGAAAGAGAGATAGTGTGTGTGTGTGTGTGTGTGTGTGTGTGTGTGTGTGTGTGTGTGTGTGTGTGTGTGTGTGATGAAGAGAGAGATCGTGAGAGAGAGGGAGAGGAAGACAGAGAGAGAAAAGAGAGAGGGGGGGGGACAAGGGAGACAGAGAGGGAGAGAGCTGAAGGAATTGGTTGTGTGGCAGCCTAAATGGTAAATAATCACATAATGAGCATATTATTTGCATTATAGGGGTGGTGACACACACACACACACACACACACACACACACACACACACACACACACACACAGGCCCATACACTCACAAAACAGTTCCAGGGCATTTGTAACCATGGCTCTAACACCAGGCACAAGGTTAATTTCACAGGTTTTATTGCCACTTTTACCCAATGTATGAGTTTTTGTGTGCATGTGACTGTGTGTGCATGTCTGTGAGGGTTGTGGTGTTGGCAGAACATGTTATTTTTAGGGGGAAATGAGCTCTCGTGGAGCCAGCATCATATAAACACACACACACACACACACATGCACACACACACACACACACACACACACACACACACACACACACACACACACACATATATAGCATCTCAAGCCTCATAATAATTCTTTATTGTTCTCAGTCTTCTGTCATGGTGTCTGTAAATCTCTCCAAAGTGCATTCATGGCATTCCTCTGATTTCTCCAGCTCTCTCTCTTCCCAGGCCTCTCTCTCCCTCTCCACTTTATTCCTATGCACACTTTATTGCCCTGTACAAAGCTGAATATTTTAAGTATTACTGCTGAATATGTCGCACCTCACCCACTGTCCTACACGGGCGCCTGTGGGTCCTTTACAAACAATATCAGCAGTTTGTATATATGTATTTATTAAACATCACCAGTGATTCCACTCAGACCAGCGGAGAATGCACCTTTTACTGTTTTGATGTGTAGTTTTGTCAACGTGGCACTGAGTCAGTGCAGGAACACAGAGCAGTGATTGCTGAGTATCAGCAGCCAATTCAAGTGAGGTATTTACATTGAACAATTAGTATTTGCTTGACCTAGTTAATTGACATATTTTGCTCTGCTGCCCAACCCTGCATGACAGCCGGCAAGGTGAATTGTCGTAGACTTGGCCAATAAACTTGTCTACTCTGCTTCATCCCAGACTGTTATGAAGGTTACGACGGATCTGTGATGAGGAGTCTTCCTCGTTCTCCGTAATGGAACATTCCGGGGGGGTTCCTGTGTGTATGTGCTGTTGTGTGTGAATCATTGATTCTGCAGTTCAGCCCGGGCTGTTTGATTGAAACACATCGGCCATCGATCCCATTGATATGTCAACTAGAATGTTTCATATTGAGTTCGATTTTTCTATAATTGTATCTTTTTTCGTATTGGTTTATATTTACAGATTAAACATTCACACATGGATTGTCGATCTGTTCACACAAATATTATATATATATACTTCCTCCATAGCTTCACTGTGAGGTTTGTAGCTGTGAATTGTACCATTCTCTGACCTGGTCTAATATTACAAAATACATGGTCTGACTGGTCTACACGGTCTGACTGGTCTACATGGTCTGACTGGTCTACACGGTCTGACTGGTCTACATGGTCTAGACCCAGGGTGTCAGACCTTTCGCAGCTCCAGATTGTCCAGAGCTCTGAAAGCCACAGACAGCAATTTGGGACAGCAATAACAGAACACAAATGACCATCTTGTCTATGACCTTTCAGGAATATAAACTACTAATGGTCATCACCTCTTTTTTTGATAATTATTTGCTGGACCAATCACAATGTCACGGGTCTGGTCCAGAGGGCTCAGGACTCCCAGAGGATAAACTGAGAGCAATGGCGCCCTCTACAGGTGCATCCTCTGTGCATAAGGTTGTGCACTGAGGGAGAGTAGGGTTAACTCAGGTCACATGTCAGCTCTGAGACATTTTGGACTTCTTCTGAGTGGGACAATGAGATCCACACACACACACACACTCTGGATCTGATGAATGCTTAATAGAGACTTACTCCTTCTAGGAAGAGAAAGTCACTGTGGGCTGGCAACTATCAGGAGATGATGATGTCACTCAAATGCAGTGCAGTGCATGCATTCATGTGGGTATGTCAACATGACGTGTGTGTGTGTGTGTGTGTGTGTGTGTGTGTGTGTGTGTGTGTGCGTGCGTGCGTGTGTGTGTGTGTGTGTGTGTGTGTGTGTGTGCGTGCGTGCGTGTGTGTGCATTAGCAGATGGTGCCCGGCCCGGAAAGACGTTTTCCCAGATTCCATTTCTTCGCACCAGCCTTTGCGCTGCTCGTAGTTTTTCCCCCATCCAGGCTATATTTACCTGTGTGCACCCTGTGTACCTCCGCTGTGTACTCAGCGGAAAGGTAAACGGGAGGATATTTTCATTTAAATACACACGAGAGATGACGGCGGCGGCGGTGGCGGGGAGAAGGTGCTCTCAGTGTGCACGCGCTCATGTGGACCGTTTTGTCAGCGGCCATATAGGCGGATGAGGACCTAAAGGGGGCCGTTTTAGCTGGGCCAATACAGCAGTGTACTGCAGATCATACAGAGAGGGTTGCTCAGCAGTCCGTGTTGAGAGTTACTATCCTCTCATCAATACTCGGAAGAGCCCAGAAAATATATCATAACATAACATAAAAAAAAGCTATCAACTATTTTTGGGCCAACATTTTACTCTATCATCAGAATCTATAATCAGAGTAAATGCATTAAATAAAAGTCAATTAAATATTCAGTAGTAGCTTCCTTAAGAGCACCTTCTTGTCATTGTCATTGACATCGTGTGTTAATTAATTCAAAGTAATTGCAAGGATGGCGCAAAGCAGAGTTGATTCAGTTGATGGATGTTGGCAGTTAAATCACTAACAAATGAGGCCAGCATACACTGTAGATGCACCACTGGAGGAGAGACTCTGCACTGCACTGCACTTGCAAATAAATCTTAAAATGACTTGCACACTCTGCAACATTATTATCAGGAAAACTTGGTTACCACCATGACATAATACATGCACACTATTATACATATGACAGAGGACGATAGAACGCAAAATGAGCTGCATCGAAATAAAATAACACAAATTGCATATTAACATGAATATAATATAACATGAATATAAAAGTGGACATGGTACTGTATTCTTCAAGAACATATGTATGTTCATATGTTCAGAGTGATTATAAGCTCCTGTGTGTGTGTGTGTGTGTGTGTGTGTGTGTGTGTGTGTGTGTGTGTGTGTGTGTGTGTGTGTGTGTGTGTGTGTGTGTGTGTGTGTGCGTGTGTGTGTGTTGGTGCTCTACTTGCTGTGAGATATAAACTGCCTTGGGCAACAGCATTCCACCTTGAGTGTGTGGCTCACTTCGCAAGGCTGCGCTGTGTGTGTGTGTGTGTGTGTGTGTGTGTGTGTGTGTGTGTGTGTGTGTGTGTGTGTGTGTGTGTGTGTGTGTGTGTGTGTGTGTGTGTGCGCTCACAACACTGGCCAGCTCCACTGGGCTTTAGGCCCCTGAGACTTAGCACGCAACCAGTGGCAGCCTGGTGTTCCTAGAGAGAGAGAGAGAGAAGAGAGAGAGAGAGAGAGACAGAGAGATGATTTGGGATGAGGGAATGTAGAAAGAAAATGGAGGAGCTTGCTGTCCTTGCAGTAAGAAGCATACACGACACACATACACACCTACTGTATGTGTGTGTGTGTGTCTGTGTGTGTGTGTGTCTGCACGGAGATGTTTTGCTAACCTCAGCTCTGGGAAAACCATGGGTACACTCTCGCACCGACAGATAAAACCAGCGAAGACTAAAAACACCTTTTCACACTCACTCCAAGGTCCTGGACTTTCCCTCCTGACGCACACACACGCATGCACACACGCATGTACGCACACACACACACACACACACACACACACATACCGAGAAGTAGAAAAAGATACAAAACTAATCTTATCTGTTGTTTATTAAAGGTGTCCAGGGTGAATGTCAGGTCATTGGAACAGCGACCAGGTGTTTATGTGCCTGCACGTGTGTGTGTGTGTGTGTGTGTTTGTGTGTTGTGTGTGGTGTGTGTGTGTATACATGTGTATGTGTGTGTGTCTGGGTGCCAGCCGTCTGATAAAAGGCGAGCTAGAGCATTTCAGGCTCTTGGTTGCGGTGTTATTGCTGGGTCTTGTCCCCTGCAGGCTGCTTATTGAGTCCTCCACCTTCCACCCTGTACCCTCCATCCTGTACCCTGTACCCTCCACCCTCCACCCTGTACCTTCCACCCTCCACCTTCCACCCTGTACCCTCCACCCTGTACCTTCCACCCTGTACCCTCCACTCTCCACCCTCCACCCTGTACCCTCCACCCTGTACCCTCCACTCTCCACCCTCCACCCTGTACCTTCCACCTTCCACCCTGTACCCTCCACCCTCCACTCTGTACCCTCCACCCTCCACCCTGTACCCTGCACCTTCCACCCTGTACCCTGCACCCTGCACCCTGTACCCTGCACCTTCCACCCTGTATCCTCCACCCACTACCCTCCACCCTGTACCCTCCGCCTGGCTGCTGGTTACGTGTGTTCCTACTGCTGCTGCCCCCAGGCGGGGCTACACCGCTCAGGCCAGGGGATCAAACGCAACACATGGCTTCCATCAAATCAAATCAAATATATGAGAAAGACCAAAGAGAAGACAAAAGGCGACCAGAATGTGCAGAACATTCAGCACTTCTTTTGCCAAGACAAGATGGCGGAGGGGTTGAAGCAGGGTCATGTGACATTTTGAATTAGCCTTACACTCAGTGTCTTGTTTAAGTAAGATGTGTTGGCAATAATTTGGGGAGACCATACACATTAAAACATTATAATAATCCATTTTACAACTCAACTTAACCCCACGATGACCCAAAATGTGAGCATCAAGCGATATTTAACAAATTGGTTTTACATTTTTGTTTGTTTTGAGGACATGAGCGATGAGCGCGCATAAGGAGAGGAGAGATGGAAAAGGAGATGAAGGGAGGATGAAAAGAGGAGAGGGTGTGCTAAAAACAGTTGATGTGTTACGAGAGAGAGAGAGAGAGAGAGAGAGAGAGAGAGACAATGAGGTCATGGCCAAGGAGGGGGGTGAGATAGTGGAGTGGACAGACTGCTCTGAGATGGCGGGGGGTGGGGGGGGGGGGGTGTCTTCTCTCTCTCTAATGTAGTTGAGATGCAGTGGGGTGGTCGAGAATTCAGGTTATCACCCTGCTGAGTGCTCAGGAGTGGGGCTGAGAGAGAGAGAGAGAGTGGGGGAGAGAGAGAGAGAGAGAGAGGAGATGAGCGAGAGAGAGAGAGAGAGAGAGAGAGAGAGAGAGAGAGAGAGGGAGGGGGAGAGAGAGAGTGGGAGGAAGAAAGATTATCTGGACTACTGAAGAGGGCAGATGAAAGTGAAAGCGGGAGAGATCAAATGTGCCATGTGTACAATCCATAGAGATTATGATTGTGTGTTGTGTGTGTGTGTGTGTGTGTGTGTGTGTGTGCGTGTGCGTGTACGTGTCTGTGTGTATGTGTGTGTGAGAATATTGAGAAGGTTGTCATCGTGAGTATATCTATTAAAGGACCCCTTAGCAGAGCTAACGGAGGCCGTGCCTCCCAACAGACGGCCCAATGAGATCGCTTCGTTTATGTCAGGTGCTGCAGTTGTTACTGCAATATGTCTTTGTCCAAGGGGGGTGAGGGCATCTAGACGGATGTGATCTTCTCACACCTTGGTGTGTATGTGTGTGTTCGTGTGTGTGTGTGTGTTGCGTATCTCTGTGACCTGTCTGCCCTGAAGGTGGTTAGGGTGATAAGCTGCTTCCCTCTTCCTCCTGGCGCACTAGAAGCCAGACAGCCCAGCAAAACATTCCCACCGCCGCGTCATGGGAAACAACCTTCCAGTCCTGCTCCGCTAGAAATAAAAAGCACTATTCCCAGTTTCTTTTGGGATTCACTTCCTTCTGCTTGTTCTAGGAGCTGGCTTTGCTCCACAGCACCAACTGAACAGATTTTAAAGTGAATGTTTTAAAATTCTACTACTACTGCTCAGTGTTGTTGCTTTTGGTCCCTTTTTGTCCCTTAAGTCCCTTCTTAGAGACTGTTGATGGATGTAGCTGCCGCTGCCCTTGGGGACGGTTGATGGATGCACTTGGGCTGTCAAAATAAAAGTGTGTTGTGTGGCGGTTTGTTGTGTTTCAGGTACTTGGCCAAGTTGACGTCGGTAGGAAGCATCACCAATGAAGAGACGTGTGAGAGACTGCGGGGTCTCATCCAGAGACAGGTACACCCAACTGCCTGCAACTCATTTCGGAAAGCATGAATGATAACATATACTACACACTTATACAAACAAATATATCAAGTCTATCAAATATATCAAGTGACGTGAAGCTAGCTAACACATTAGTTCAAGCTAAAGTCGAATAGTGCTGGGTAGATCTGGAATAACAGACCTGAAACCCATACCCACTGAAATTCAGAACATACTTAAAATCGAGTACCCATGATGCAACTCTGCAAATGGCAGGGCCTTCATTCCGAAGTTTGAGTAGTGTCCATTCAGAAAAGGTAATTTGTCCATATTGATGTGCTCTGAAACAGATTATGTCATGTATGTGCTAACTTTAAGGTTACAGGGATCAAGGTTAATTGCCATCGGGAAATCTCATGTAGCTTAAGTTTTCCAGTGAGCCTATTGCTTTTTGAGGTGGAGATTAGGGTTTGGAGGGTTTGGAGACAGTAGTGGTGAGGAGCAGAGTGTTTATATTTATTAAGCATTTTAACTGGAGCTAGGTTGAAAGAGCAAATCTTGCACATTGTACCTTTACACTGAGGTTAATACACACGTAAACAGCCCCCAGAACATACATTTGTCCAATGGCCGGGCCGTAGCCAACGCTGCCTGCTGCCTCTGCTGCCTCCAGGTGCAGATCTGCAAGCGGAGCATCGAGGTGATGGACGCCGTGCGCCGCGGGGCTCAGCTGGCCATCGACGAGTGTCAGTTCCAGTTCAGGAACCGCCGGTGGAACTGCTCCACGCTGGAGAACATGCCGGTCTTTGGCAAGGTGGTGACGCAGGGTGAGCAGGATCAACAACAGCTTCGTGACCTTATGACCCATATAAATACACAGCCAATATCAAATACATACGCGGAACTTTGACTTTTTTGTTTTTGATTCAAGATTCAAGAAGTTTAACTGTCACATACACATGCAGGATGTACAGAGAAATGCCGGCGTGAGAGGCACAAAATAAACTTTGAGAGTTAATACATTATTTCAGAACTGAGAAATAACAGCACACCGGAAACAAAAAATAACCGCAGGAGCTGGTTGAACTGCTCTATAAAAAAAAAAACCAGTATAAAAAGAATCCATAAGATAAAACACCCCTTGCTGGGTCTGTACAGAGAAATATCAGTCCGAGGACTTTTTGTACAAATAGACCACAGACCTCTCGCTCGGTTATTTTTTGATTTATTCAGCAAATTTTCAAGCTGGGTGTCCTGAGTCCTGACAAATATCTGAAAAACCCGAAAATGTCCCTGTCTTCAGCACTCATTACCAAATTGTTCTGCATTTCACCACAATCCAAGTCAATATGAGTCATATTATACTTGTTTTATTCTCAATGTGACATGGTGAGCTGTCTATACACCCCCACCACTGTTACTGCCACTTAAGCGACATGTACTTTTTAGGCATTTTTCGAATTAAAATATTTTAGGTCATTTTTGGAAAGTTTACTTGTTTTGTGTTTTTTGTTTTGTTTTTCTTGTCACACAATGAAACATTTAAAATGTAAAAACATTTAAAACATAAAAAAATTATTGTTATTGACATCTGCATTTGTGTGTGTGTGGTGTGTGGTGTGTGTGTGTGTGTGTGCGCGCACTACAGGCACCCGGGAGGCTGCCTTCGTCTACGCCATCTCTGCGGCTAGCGTAGCGTTTGCCGTGACGCGCGCCTGCAGTAGCGGCGAGCTGGACAAGTGTGGCTGTGACCGCAACGTGCACGGCGTCAGTGCAGAGGGTGAGCTCCACGTGCAACACATGGGAAACACATGGGCAGACAGTCACTATGTGTGCGTGTGTGTGTGTGTGTGTGTGTGTGTGTGTTGTGTGTGTGTGGTGTGTGTGTGTGTGTGTGTGTGCGTATACTTGGCTACAGGACATATAAACCTCGATACACATGGTCAGAAATGCAAGCCTAATGAACGTCAATGAGTATACAATGAGAATACATGCTTCCAAAATGGGCACACACACATGGTACTTTTTGACATTGCGGAGATGTTTATGCTAACACATAATAATGTAAACGGCTGGACACACACACACACACACACACACACACACACACACACACACACACACACACACACACACACACACACACACACACACACACACACACACACACAGAGATTCAAATCAGCATAACCACCAAACCTTCATAATTGAAGCAAAACCATAGCAGCATGAGTGCAAGTAGTGTCTTATTCCACAGCCTCTCTCTCTTTCCTGCCTCTCTGTCTCTGTCTCTGTCTCTGTCTCTGTCTCTGTCTCTCTGTCTCTGTCTCTCTGTCTCTGTCTCTGTGTCTCTGTCTCTCTGTGTCTCTGTGTCTCTGTGTCTCTGTCTCTGTCTCTGTCTCTCTGTCTCTGTCTCTGTCTCTGTCTCTCTGTCTCTGTCTCTGTCTCTGTCTCTGGGCTGTCTACAGGCTTCCAGTGGTCGGGCTGTAGTGACAACATTGCCTACGGCGTCGCCTTCTCCCAGTCTTTCGTGGACGTGAGGGAGAGGGGTAAAGGCCAGTCCTCCAGCCGAGCCCTGATGAACCTCCACAACAACGAGGCAGGCAGGAAGGTGAGCTTTCTGTTCCGGTGCTCACTGTGGGCTGGTGTCTGCTCTATGAGCCGATGAGTAAGTAAAGGTGGGGCTGAAAGACGTTGAGAGAAAAGGAAGCAGGCATTAGAGGCCCAGGCGTGCGAGCATGTCCCAGGACCGGGCGCACTGGCCTGGCCACTTGAGGAGGCTGGTGCCCAAACAGTGTGTCGATATTTTTACATAAATGCTCCTCTGTTCATTGTCTCTTCCTCCCCCACACACATGGCCTCAGTGGAGCCACCCAGTTGGTTGAGCTGCCATTTTGCTTTTGTCTTTCTTTGTCACACACACACACACACACACACACTCACACACAAACCACAAACATTTCAGGTTGTGCATTGCTTATTGTATTTAATGAATATTTACTTCATGCCATTTGGCAACTTACATTTAATACATTTGTGTTGAAGCCAGCCTCTGTCACTGTCGTAAAGAACTCTGAATCCTTCAACCTTTACTAGCTATTGATATGGTAATTATTGATCATAGTTCCAATTTGATATCTTAGTATATTTTATGAGACTTAATCCACTGTCCGGTTGTTGGTACCTGATCTCAGGGTGGTGCCCCGTTAATTCATTCAGAGTTATACTTTAATTTATTTTTAATTCTAAGCTAATAACCGACCGTAGGACCGACACATACATGAAACAAAAAAATATTTTCACACCACTTTTGCTCCCTGTCGTAATCGTAATATAGTTATTTCATAATCGAGAACGTTTCTCTTCTCATACACTGATTCACTGGCTGAACAGCCAATCAGAACAGAGTGATTCTTCTAACTGACAGCCTGATTCAACATGCTCAACATGCTCAATTGGCAGGAAAAGCTGACGAGGGCCGACTAGTGGCAACGGTGCGGGACACACCGCAAAAAACATAGGGCCATAGATGCTGGGGTGAAAAGTGTCAAACGTGTATGTTTGTAGAGATTGAGGCTTCTTCCTTTTCCTTAACAAACACACAAGACCTGACGCTATCGTGTTCTCCTCCGCCCAGGCCATCTTGTCCCACATGCGCGTGGAGTGCAAATGCCACGGCGTGTCGGGCTCCTGTGAAGTGAAGACCTGCTGGAAGGCCATGCCGCCCTTCCGCAAGGTGGGCAACATCATCAAGGAAAAGTTCGACGGCGCCACCGAGGTAGAGCAGCGCAAGACGGGCACCGCCAAGGCCCTGGTGCCGCGCAACTCCCAGTTCAAGCCGCACACGGACGAGGACCTGGTCTACCTGGAGCCGAGCCCGGACTTCTGCGAGCGGGACCCGCGCACGCCGGGCATGCTGGGCACGGTGGGCCGCCAGTGCAACCGCACGTCCAAGGCCATCGACGGCTGCGAGCTGATGTGCTGCGGCCGGGGCTTCCAGACGGAGGAGGTGAGGGTGGTGGACCGCTGCAGCTGCAAGTTCCACTGGTGCTGCTACGTCAAGTGCAAGCAGTGCCCCAAGACGGTGGAGATGCACACATGCCGGTGATGCATGGATGGAGGGAGCCATGGATGGATGGATGGATGGATGCGAGGGTGATGTTAGGATTGGAGGACCTGGGGGCTTTCTTTAGGGGTGTGGGGGGACAGGGGGGAGACGTGGGACGGACTGGAGAGGGAATGGACAAGAAAGAATGCCAGGAGGACGCACCTCAAGGACACTTGCGTAGACTGTAGAAGATGAGCAGCAGTTGTGACGATATAATCCCACTATGAGACTCCTCCTCTCGTCTGCCCGGACCTGAGGTGGACGGGGGGCTACGGTGGCGGCTGAGGTCACGGGGTAGTGGGCGTCTGATGTGTCCGACGCTGTCCAAGACTCTTCCGGATTGAGAACCCCACCCACACACACACACACACACACACACACACACACACACACACGCACACACACACCTGGACCCCCATTAACCCCCGAAGAAAGGTGCAGAATCCACTAGAGGGCGTATCTCTCTCTCTCTCTCTCTCTCTCTCTCTCTCTCTCTCTCTCTCTCTCTCGGTTTCTCTCTCTCTGTTCATTCGCCGCTCGTCCACGCTTTCCTGCACGCTGCCGTGACCGCACACACGCCTTTCCTCACTCTCGTGTTTTTGTTTTTAATCGTCACTTGTTTTGTAATGTTTAACTTATTATAACATTGTCGAGAGTGGGGGAGGGGGATGGTTTTTGTGCATGTGTGTGCGTGTGTGTGTGTGTGTGTGTGTGTGTGTGTGTGTGCGTGTGTAGTAGTACGTGTCAGTGAAGTGCAGCAGTACGATAATGTATGGCATGCGATTGAACAGCGACTGCAGACGACGGACACGCGGACAAATGGACACTTGTTGTAATGGACCAAAGGGGGCTTAGGACTGGGGTGGGTGTGACTTGGTGGGGTTCACCAGGTTGTTTGGCAGTAGGGGGGTTATTACGTTGTTGGAGAGGAGGGATGCATGCTCCGCCCTCTGACTTGTTGCTGCTGCTGCTGCTGCTGCTGCTGCTGGGGAAGGAACCCGCTTGACAGTGGAGACACCGAATCGAGGACGCATGGAGACCGGCCACAAGCAACCTGCAGACCAGGAGCCGTGGAAGTACCACGCCCTCACTCCAGGGGCTGGGACGCACAGATGGACACACACTGCACTGTGTTGGGTGGAGGTTTTTTCTGTTGCTGTCTTGCTGGCGTTGTTTGGCTGTCCATCAATCACATCACACACACACACACACACACACACACACACACACACACACACACACACACACACACACACACACAGTAACGCCGAGTTTCTTTCCTTCTTTCTTTCTATCTTTCTTTCTACTACTACTAGACTACTCCCTGAATGGTGTGTGTGTCGGTGTGTGTGTGTGTGTGTGTGTGTGTGTGTGTGTGTGTGTGTGTGTATGTTTGTGTGTGTTTAGCATGTGTGCATTTATGACACACACAAACATACACACACACACACACACACAGGATTAGCTACAATGACACACCAAGGCACCAAGCTTTTCTCTCCAAGTGCACACACACACACCCAGGACAGATACATTGACACACACACACACACACACACAACACACACAAACAAATACCCACACACAAGCAAACGCACTCACTCCCATGCCACTGCCAGTGACTGAATTGCACCTGACCAGTGAGAGCGACCACCATGCGAACCCAGCTTCCCTATGGTAACATTGCTATCGCTAAAGAGACAAACTGTAGAACTGTACAGACTTTATACACTGAAGAAGACGATACTGCCTATGAATGTATGTTAATATGGAATATATGCTGTATCAAAACAACTCTGCTCACGTTTCTTTGAAATACAAAAATCAAGAATCTCAAGCCTGTTATGTCTACACGTGTGCGTGTCTATGTGTGGTGTGTGTGTGTGTGTGTGTGAGCGCATGTTTATGTGATTGGGTGTAAGTCGCGAAAGAATGAGAGAAAATGGGAGACAGTAGAAAGATATTAAGAGGCAGAAAGGAAAGAAAGAAAAATAATAAAGAACAAAATAGACAAAAAGAAGAAAAAAACATCAAATATTACAATAAAATTGCCCATTTCCTGTGTCTTTTCCGCCATGTTTTGAAATGACCATCGTGTGTAAGTGTGTATGAGTATGAGTCTGCATAACTCTGAGTGATACTGGGTGATTTGAGGGATACATTACACACCTGAGGCGCCCTGCTTCAAACCAAACACAATTTATGCATTGCCTGTCAACAGGTTCCACTACAGGTTGCATTGGAAATCCAACATGCTAATGGTACATGACATATAAGAATGAACACACACATGGAGTGAGTCCGGCTATGCGTCATTTGCATGCGCAATCATTGCTTGAATTGGGACATCCAAATTCAATATGCATATAAAAGCACACATGCAACGCGGATGCAAGAGAGTTGACACGTAGGAGTCCTTTCCAAGCCCGGAGCTACATGGAAGCTGCCCTAAGCCTCACCATTCGGGGGATAAAGAGCCCAGTCGGCTGCCGCTGCTCCAGTATAAGCGTCCACCCGGTATGTGGTGGGTTTTTTTGGATGTGATGAGAGTTTTAGGATGAAGGGTAGTAAGGGAGGGGGTTTTGCTGCAGATGCACAGGGACCAGCGCATACTGCAGCACGGGGGGATTAGTGTGGAAAATGCAGACCACATGGCACATTTGCCTTTGTCTTTCTTCATGTTACCCCCCCGACAACACTGCACCCCACAACCCCCCACCACCCCCCCAGCATATTGGCGCATGGCTCCTCTGCAGTTTAAGTGTAACTCTAACCAGCCTCTGTCTAGTGCGGTGGGGGATCTGTCCCCAATTATACCCCACGTCCCCCCTCCCGCCCCCGTCCCCCTCCCCCCCGTCCCCCACCCATCCAAGCCCCTGTCGATCCCTCGATAGCCAAGTCGCAGTGGAGACTGCCGATGCCCATTTCCAGTGGTGTAGGACATCTACGGTCCGTGATTGCCTCTGTCATTTGATCCTCTGTGCTGTGGTTGTCGGATCCACCGCCACCTGGTTTGCGCACAGCTCCACTGCTCCAAGACTCAACAGTAAAGGAGTAAATGTTTGATCAAAACCACAATTCCACAACGCAGAGGGATGGAACAAACAATCAAGAACGTTTTTTCCTCCATGTTAGTATTGGCACACGATCATCATTGATCGAGTCTACAGAAAGTACTAATACAAACTAATACAAGCGGTCAGAGATGTCTGTGTCCAAAGTGTTTGAATGGCATTTCAATAAGGCATTTGTGAGTGTTGCTGATTACGTTTGAATGCCTGGATGTCGTTTGGGACAATAAAATACATAGCAAAAAGAAGGCCATAAAAAGCGAGGACAATGTGGAATTTAGTTGGCAATAGATCAGCTGGAACATGGAGCCGTTAGTTCACGTGACCGCACAATGTAACACGCTACCACGCAAGCCAATAAACCTTGTTTATATCGTCCATCATCAATAATTTTCCCAATGTACGCAACCAAGAAAAAATGTGGCTTTTCCATTTAATTGACGTCAAGGAACCACCTATCCAATTTTGACGACCGCATCAATGGCAGATGTGGTTTTCGTCATTCGCAAACTGCTGCATCCATGCGGAAAATGAAACAATAACAGAATACCTCGGCAATTCCTCCCATGTTCGGGAACGCAGGTCCTGACGCAGGTACAACCTAGTGTGACGCCTCAATGGGAGCATTAATTCACAGGTGGGTCCAAATTCCCTCTGGAGATGTTATCTCTCTCCCTATCTCTCTCTCTCCCTCTCCCAGCATGCAATGTGTTTGTGAGGGGTTAACGACGGGGCTGCATTGGGCTATAATAATGGCACTTGCTCTCCAGAGCCTTGTGAGAAGAAGGTTGGTTTTGGGATCCCTCAAGGGCCCCAGGCCTCAACCACGGCCCCCACCGGCCCTCCCAGGCCTCTCGCAAATTCCCAGATCTCCTCGGCATACTTCTCATATTAAAAGAAAACAAGTTACACAAATGAGACAGATGGTTCTTGTTTGTGATGACAGTTGCAATTCTTTTTAGTCCCCCCCCACCCATCATCTTCTTCTGCTTTCTCTTCTTAAACCCCTCCATCTTCCTCCTCCTCCTCCTCCTCCTCCTCCTCTTTCCTCCATGCTCCGCCCCCCCCCCCCCCCCCACCCCCTTTCTCCTTCATGGTGTCTGCTCCGCCTGCTGAAGGGAGCCCACCACATTTCCTCAGACGCTGCGCCAGTGGATTTGGTCTTCACCTGATTGCGGCTCATTATCAACAGCAACACAAGTGCTGGGCCCTCAAGAAGTTGTCGTCTCTTAGGTTCTTATACAGATTGATATCAAGTCAAAATAAGGGACTGTGCTTGGGCGTTTTACTTCTTGCCATTAGTGGAAACTTCCTACTGTCTGTAACAAACTTTGTGTGGGCAGAGCTGAATCCAATAATGGATGATGTATAGCTGACTCGCTGGTTGTGGTTTTAGAGTGAATCCTATGAGCCATCTGCGGCTAAACAATCGCCCAAGGGCTGGACGTGTTTTAATTCAGGGCTGTCCCTGTGCTGCCTGCCAACATGACAAATGATAACTAGGGAGTGTTGACTGCAGGCATGTTTTGATGGAGTCGTAAAGAATGTACTTGTCAGTACATACAGTATTATGTCATGAGTAAGTAATCTTCTTTATTCAAACAATACAAATGTTTAATAAATCAGGACATAACAAACAAAACTATTTCAGATTTATTTTTGTTCCATCCTGACGTCAACACAATGTGAATTGTGGATGCCCCGGACAAACAGCTTTGTACTTTATATAGTGCGGCGGTGGCAGCGGCTGATTAACCAATTAAGCCCTAATTGAGTGCTGATTTACTAATGACCTGATGAGCTCCACCTGCCTCAGCAGCGCACCTCAAAAGGTGACCTCATCAACCTTTCCAGTATGAGATCCTGTCATGATCTGGTCTCCACACAGTAAGTTTCCACTTCCCCTGCCTATCAATTAACTCATTAGCCACATCACCTCCACCAATTAACTCTCTATTTAAGCTCCGCCTTTCCACACGCTCACTGCCAGATTGTATCTTCGCTTTCACATGCAAGACTTTCCAGCCTTCCTCTGTCTGATTACACATTGCCGACCCTGCCTGTCCCCGACCTTCCTGCCTTGTCATATTCCCGGTGAACGCCTCAGCCTTCTGTCCCCGACCACGAGTTCTGCCTTCGCACTTCCTGGTTCCCGTCTGCCCGTCCCTGTGGCTGCTTGGCGTTCCCCCGCTACGACGTTGCTTCCCTGCTTTCCAATAATCCGCCAATCTTCCGGTGTGCCATAAGATGGTCCCACTGACAATGGCTCACTGACGTGTTCAGTACGTAGTTTTTGTTTATTGTTTCTGTTTTTTTGCACATGTTGCACTGTCGCTTATCCAGTATGATCGACAAGCACTTTTGGATGTTCGTATGTCAATTGGCACAGACTTTATTTCGGATTACCGGAGTACGAGCTGTAAACCCTCAGTCCTCGGTCCCAACACATTGCTCACTGGACCTCTTATCTATAAAAGTACTGTCATGGTCTCGGCCGTGCCTCTTGTATTCCCCATGTGCCTCTACCTGTCTGTCTCTGTCTGTCTGTGTGTTGTGTTGTGTGGCCGTGGTTTCCGACTCCGGCTCCTCCTCGGCTCATCACTCTCTCCTGCTCACCTGGTCTACCCTGCACACCTGCCATCCATCTACTCATCTCCACCAGTACTTAAACCCTGGCTTTCATCCCACTCATCGCCAGATCGTTGATTCAGCCACTGTGGTATCCCTCGCTTCCGGCTCCTAGAATTGTGCATTCTAGTCTCCCTGTGTGTTTCTACATTGTGCTGACCTTGTCTTCCTCTGTCTCAGGATCATTGCCTGCTATCCAGCCATCATCCCGCTCCTACACTTACCAGCCTGCCTGCCTGCCTGTCTACCTGCCTACTCACCACCCGCTTGCCTTACCAGCCGCTTCCCACACCGGTCTCCCCGGCTTCTCCCTGCCTCTGCTCCAGCCGACACCGGTTTCCCTCTCACTGCTTCAATAAACCGTTGTTCTTCCCCTACTCTGTGTTCGGCTCTGCATTTGGGTCCAACCCTCGTGAGATCATAACAAGTACAGCCCTTCTACCTCCCTCGGGAATTTAGCTTCATGATAATCACAGCAGTCTACACCTCCCTCCCATTAGATAAAGATAAAATGTGCATACTAGATGAGCTGTACGGAGTAATTAATGGACGAGAGAACGCTCACCCTGAGGCAGCATCTATTGTTGTTGACTTTAATCGGGCTAATATGAGGAAGGTTTTGCCTAAATATCACCAACACATTAAGTTTCCTACCTGTGGTGATCAGACTCTTGACCATTGTTATTCACAACTATGGAACAGCTACAAACCCCTCCCCTGCCCTGCCTTTGGTAAGGCAGATCACATCTCCATACTCCTCCTCCCAACCTACAGACGACTAAAGGAGGAAAAAACTGTCTATCGGGCAGTTCAATGCTGGAGTGAGGAACACCATCCCTCTCTACGGAATGGTTTTTGAAACCACAGATTGGCAGATGTTCTGTGTCGAAGCAAATGGGGTCATTGATGAATACTCAGACTCTGTCACAGCTTTCATCTCCAAGTTCATCAATGTCGTCCTGAGGGTCAATGTTAGGTCTTTCCCCAACCAAAAGCCCTGGGTTAATGGTTAATGGTGGTATCAATCCAAAACTAAAAGCACAGTCCTCTGCCTATAGCTCTTGAGACCTGGAGGCCTTGAGGAGGTCCAGATATGATCTTCGAAGGGCCATCAGAGATGCCAAAAGAGCCTACAGGGACAAGTTGGAATCTAACTACCATAGCTCTGACCCCAGATCCATGTGGTGTGGATTGCGAGCCATCACAGACTATAAAGGGAGTGATGCCCAGCCCGTCGCCTCTCTCCCCGATGAGCGCAACACCTTCTACGCATGGTTTGAGGCGAGCAACACCACTCCTACAGCGAGGCTAGCTGAGGACCAGGACGACTGCAATCTGTCCCTAACCACAGCTGACGTGAGGAGAGCTCTTAAAAGAATAAACCCATGGAAGTCTCCAGGGACAGATGGCATTCCAGGCCGTGTCCTCAGAGGGTGCGCCCACCAGCTAGCAGAGGTATTCACGTCTGCAGTATTGTCCCCGTACCGAAGAAACCTGCCTGAATGAACCCACATCTGCTCCACCCTTCCTGACACCTTGGACCCCCTTCAATTTGCATACCATCCCAGCAGATCTACGGACATGCCATCGCCTTGTCAGTACACACCGCCTTCTGCCACATGGAGAAGGGTAACACATACGTGAGGATGCTACTCAGTGACTACAGCTCAGCATCAACACTATTGTACCTGTTAAGCTTGTTCTCAATCTCAGGAGCCTGGGGTTAAACTGGATGAAGGGTAGTAAGGGAGGGGGTTCCTGGACATCCTGACGGGCAGACCCCAGGTGATGAGAATGGGCAGTCTTGCCTCCGCTGTACTTACCCTGAGCACTGGAGCCCTTCAGGGCTGCATACTCAATCCACTCCTGTACACCCTGTATATGCATGACTGTGTAACCACACACAGCTTCAACACCATCCTTAAGTTTGCGGACGACATCACCATCCTGGGCCTCATCACCAACAATGATGAGACCGCCTACTGAGAGGAGGTCAGGAACTTGGCAACATGGTGTCACGCAACAACCTCTCATGCCTCTCAATGTCTGCAAGACTAAGGAGATGAACGTGGACTTCAGGAAGGAAGGACGGAGCTGAACATGGAGAAAGTCTCCTGCTTTAAGCTCCTCAGTGTGTTCATCAAAGATGACCTCACCTGGTCCAGGCAAGTGGACTCGGCTCTAAAAACTGCCCAAAAGTGCCTTTACTTTCTGAGGAGACTTAAGAAGTTTGGCATGTCTGCAAAACCCTTCACTAACTTGTACAGGTGCACCATCTGAGACCATCCTCTCTGGCTGCATTACTGCTTGGTTAGGCTGCTGATCACAAAGCCCTCCAGAAGGTGGTGAAAACAGCGAAGTGCATCATCGGCTGCCATCTCCCTGCCGTGCAAAGCATCTACCACACATGATGCCTTAGGAAAGCACAGCAGAAAGCAAAATCATTGAGGACTACAGCCACCCAGGCCATGGACTGTTCAAACTGCTGCCATCTGGTAGACGTTACTGGAGCATCCAGGCACGGACTACCAGACTCACAAACCCGACAGGCCATCAGGCTTCTCAACCTGCAACACCAATCTCATTGATGATATTGATCACTTTAAATATATATTTATAACAGTGATAATATTTAATATAATATTTTAATATTTAAATGATTCAACTTCTCTGGATACATATGCCATATTCCCTATGCTATATTTAAATACTTTACTGTATACTGTATTTAAATACATATGCTTCTGATTCTTAACTTTTGTATATTTCTGCTATAACATGCCATATGCCATATTTTTGCTACTGCTGCCCTCACTTGTGTATCTGCCCTTACTTATTTGTACATTTATAATACTCAATATTCAATCAATACTTCTGGAGTTAACATAAGACATTCTATATTTTGTATCATTATACTGTGTGTGTTTGTGTAAATGTATCTTGCTATTTTGCCTATTTTGCATACTGTCACCTGCCATGTCACAAGAATTCCACTGTTCAGAATGGCCCTGTGTTATGAAGAACATGTGACGATAAAACACCTTGACTTTGTCTTTTTTTCCTGACCATCCGTCTTCCTGCTACTTCCCGGTACTTCTGCCCATCTGCTGCTGCAATGACAACATGTTCTGCCTTCCCCCTGCCGGTACCGCTGCCCACCTACAGACTAGTGTGTGAGTTTCCCACCCTGCTCCACTCACCTGCCCTCCAGCCCGAGCCCCAAAGTATTCCCCAAGTCCCGCGTCACCATTTCCCCCATCACTGGATTAAGTCTGTCTACTGTGTTTGTGATAACCGTCATTCTGCCAAGGATTATATTAACAGACATTTCAAATCATTTCTGTTGTTGGCTGTGCTACACTTGGGTCCAATCCACACACATTACAGATCCTTTGTGACCCGCCCACAGGATACAACCAAAGCAGTTGGGAGTTCTGGGCTGAAGGATGGGAGTGACAGTCGAAGCCAGCGCAGCGTTATGACTGAAAACACATTGTAGCTGGGTGGGGGTGGGGTGGGGTGGGGTGGGGTGGGGGGACTAATGGGGACGGCCACATTAGTTGGATTTGGGATTGTTAGAAAGTGGTTTACGATTCTGAAGTATAAAGATGTGGCTGACAGACATCTATCTTACTGTCAACGCGGTAACAAATGCAAAGGCTGAAAGCGGCGTACGACGCATGATGTCACGTAGTGGGACATTTTTTAACAACTTGCAGCACATTTGTGCTGCAAGCGGCTCCGACTGCAACGCTTTAAAAACGTTGTTTTCTGAGAGCCGAGGTTCCAGAGCTGAGGAGGTTGACGGCGAGGAGAGGAGAGTGGGTGCAGATGGTGGGATAGCGTGAGCCGCAGCTATGGCGTCATGACATCTCGGAGAGGGGCCCATCAGATAGGAGAGGACATGAGGGCTGGTGGTGCTGGTGGTGGTGATGCTGGTGGGTTTTTTTTTTGGGGGGGGGGGGGGACGTGGTGGGAGGGTGGTTGGGGAGGGGGGGGTGAGGGGGGGTGGGGGGGTGGTGGGGGTGGGGGAGAAGTGAAAGTGACAAGCCACCATGGTCCCCTATTCTGTCAATGGGGTGGTTGGAGACCTACGATGGGTTTGAATGCCAGCAGAGCAGATAGAACCACCCACCCCACCGCTGGATGGAGTTGTGTGCAGAGGGGGAGGGGGTGGGTTGGCGGGAGGTGATTAGGGGGGAGGCGAACCCCCTCCCCGTCTGTCATCATTAAGATTTCGAAGGGGCGACGAAGCCAAGCACTAAACGACTTTCCTTTACACCTGGACACGAACGTCTCCCTTTCTCACACACACACACACACACATGCAGATACCTGAAGTTGGCTCTTATTGGGCCACGTGTGTGTACATGCCGGTGAATGGCGCTGGAGCGTGTGTATTACATGTATCCATTAGCCCACAGCAACCTGCCGTGTCAAAATAACCATTGGGTGGGGGGGGGGGGGACACAAGCGATTTGAGCGTCTCCCATGGCTGCCCAAGCTGTCCAACATTAGAACACTACTCTACCTCTCTCCTCCACAGACCTTCACAACACAACACACAAAGGCAAACTATCTGGGAAGTTGGAGAGGATTTAAAACCACAGTAGAAATCTGGCGCTTTTCACAGATATATGATTTCATCTGTCAAGAGCGACCAAGCACCAAACCGCAAGGGTCGCGCTACCACTGGTGAAACAAGGGTGATGCATTCTGATTGGTTCTATATGGTTCCAGGTGAGCCAGTTTGTGTCACTACCAGTTAGGACCAATCAAAAAGCACGCATTGTGTGTTACTAATACTACCCTTACCACTGCCCACCCTTTTTTTCACTAAGGTTGGCTCTGCACACTGGTGGCTCTTTCACCAGGTGGCTGTGGCTCAGGAGGTAGAACATGTTGCCTGGCAACTGGAAGGTTGCTGGTTTGATCCCCGGCTCCACCTAGCTCAGAGTCAAGGTCAAGGTGTCTGTGACACCTAACCTGCTCCCAACGAGGTGGCTGTTGCATTGCCTCATTGACACTGCCATCGGTGTATGAGTGTGTGCATGAAACACTGACTAAAAGCGTTATATACATGTAATCCATCGACAACACATTCTGTTCTTGGAGAGCTTTGGAAGGGGGTGGGTGGAGGGGTGCCGGGGGGACACACAGAGGGCAATCGATGGTAAAGATGGAGGAGTTCCGCATTCTTCATGCAGTACCTGAGACACCTTTACGACTTGATCTATGGAGCATAGTGAATCTTGACAGCTCCTCTCCACACGTGCTCCCTCGCCGTCTCCCAGGCATATTGGGATGAACACGTGTACATTTATCTCCCCCAACGCCGAGGGCCAACACTGGACCACCCCCCCGCCATCTCCATCTGACCCCGCATGTGATGAGAACCACATTGCTCTCCCCGTGCGCTGGCGTGAGACTCATCTGACCAGCCGATGTTACAGAGGAGAGATTTCTGAAAGGGGGTTGCATACCATTGTTTAGTCAGACGGCATGAGCCACGATGTGGAGCCAGTATGGAGAGATTTATTGTGACGCCACACACACACACACACACACACACACACACACACAACGACCGGCATGCCTGTCTCTGAGCGGGGGCCGGGGCAGCGTGTGATTTACCACTGTGTGCTTTAATAAACATCAGAAATACACACAAAAAAACATTGTGTGGGGTTTTTTTTTATGTGAGTCAGTATCTGTTAGAGATCACCATAAAAAAGGTGGGCTCATAAAACCTGAGTAAAGCACAGCGAGTCCTCTGCTCCTGCACACCTCAGGTCTGATCTACAACGTTCAGATCTGTGGCTACACCACATTTATCATTTATGAATGACACAAGCATTACAATTCAAGTAACTGATGACTACCAAAATCATCATGGACTATATTGACATTTTACTATGTGTTGAGTTATTGTTGTTAGGATATTGAATTGTAATAAACAATAATTACTGTTGCAATAATAGGGCTAAGTACATACACAAGTCATCCTTAATGGAACAACTTTTTCCAAACTGTTACTATGCCCGTTTGAATAATTCAGAAACTCTGAAATGTGTTCCACCACGTGTCTGTCAGGTGAAGTCGACTAATCTCTTCTATCACTGCTCTTGGTCTTCTAAAGCCCTGCGCACCATCTGCTCTATCCCGGGGGGGGGGGGGGGGTACCACTGGCCCCCGGGTTGAGTGATGACTTGATGTTAAACGTGTGTAACGTGCGTTTAGATTTTTGACCTGACGAACACCGGTGGAATCCATCACAGGTGGTAGCTCTCCTGTTACATACATGTTGGCGTTATGACAGGGGGGGGGGGGGGGAGATTATAATGGTGTGGAATGCCCCTAGTTCAACATGTGTGATAATTAATGGCCATCAGCAAGTATTTAGTGGAAGAAGTTGTTGACAGGTAGCCCTCCACCAACGCTGGTGTGTGTGTGTGTGTGTGTGTGTGTGGTGTGTGTGTAAAAAGGTATTTTTCTTCTCCCACCTCCAGGGCAGATGATCTGGGTCACCAAGCCAGGGAGATCACCCTCATCTGCCGACGGTTTCAGGAATTCCAGACAAGCATCTGTGGAAGGCTGCGCAAAATGTGATTCTCAATCTCACCAGCTTACTTGGGTTCAAGTGAGTGTGGATGTGTGCACACTTGCAAGAGGTTGTGAAAGTACGATCTACTGGCATTAGGATTGAAAATATTTATATGTAATGACAGATTGCAACCTACATCATCACAATTTAGCTAGTTTAAGTTAGTTGTTAGTTAGTTAGGGAGCTGGAATACCCAAACTGAATCAGAATCAGGTATGTTTATGATAAGCAGTCAAGTTCTGGTAGACATCGCCCTCTGTTGGATTTAATTGTGTAATGCTAGGGAGAGGAGTAACCGCCAAGGCATAAAAGCCAGGTTTTCACTGTTTGCAATAAATACATTTTAGACACATAGATCTAGATGTTTCTGAAGAACAGATACAGGAAATTGGTTAAAGCTTATTCACGCAAAAGTGCAGTCCTGCGCAGGAAAACACTGGTCCTGATGTCTCAATATACTAGTCTACTAGCAATGTCATGTAAAACAATGCAATGTTGTGATAACTAGCTATATCATGTTATGGTATATGACTTAGCACGTCATACACTTGTTTTAATCACATGTCAATAAAAAGAGTAAGGCAAACGTGGTAAAGGCAATTAAGGTATAAGTTTAATATTTTTTTTAAAGAATGCATATACAAAGAACAAAGACTTCAGACAAAGCATTTGATTTTGCACCATAAACAACAGGTTATAACTACACCGACTTCGGCTGGACGCCAACCCAACTCTAAAACCACCAGTTGAAGAAAAAAAAAAATCCAATCACAAATAATCTTTGCCAAAACAGTCTCTTATGCCATTGGAGCAAAAAAGACGTCACCAATCAGGTTCTGCTTTGTGTAACTGGTAGGGCAAGAGTTCAGAGGAGTTCCGAGCCCTAAATGTAAAGGGAGTAAAGTAACCTTAATATATATATATTTATATAAAATAAAAAAAATACAAAATAAAAAAAGCCAGACAGGAAATCAAAACATATTTTGGTAAAAACATCTGGAGCCTACATGGACATTGTGTGCCATCTTACATTATTATTACATGAGTTAAAAGTTATCATTAGGACAGAGACCGAGGCTGAGCGACATGCAGTACAGTACAGTTGGAGTGGGTAGAGCGGTACAGCGCCCTCACGCTCCACACCCAGGCACCACAATTCTGACATGGCACAGAATTATGGTGAATAGTTCATATTCAAATGAGCCTCTAAAAACAAATAAAACAAGTGGTACTGTAAATACGGTAGCCGACGCGAGCCACCAAAACATATAGTATATTTCTTAAACCGGACATCTCCATTTTACCCGATACAGCGTCACTTTTAGACTTTTCACTCTTCCTTGGTCCCTGGCGACGCATGGGATACACACCTACACACTTGTTCTGCTAACACTGTTAGAAGCTCCCTGCTTTGAGAGGGCCTGGTCGGGTCCACTTCAGACCCACTGCTACTGGGTGCCTTTGGAGCATTCATAATAAATACCACGCTCCCCCAATCGAACGCTAACCTCGGATGTCCGGCGGATCTTACGAGGGTACGGATGGTTCGACATTTAGCGACACTCTCGCGTTAAGCCCCACTGCTGTGCATCACCCACGGGAATATACAGGCTCCGTGGGAGGGGGGAGGGGCTAAGAGAGAGCCTGTTTGAAATGTGGAACATACGTCTCAGATTTGTGCCGTGGAGGGGAAGGGGCGTTGGCAAAAACAACTTCAAAACACTACTCCGTCAGCACTGTGTCCAAGTAGTGCTGGAAGTGAGAGGGGGGGGGGGAGGTGGGGCCGAGAATTTGCAGCGTGAACGGCTGTGTGTTGGCCAAGGGGAAAGGGGCTGTGGGGGGTTGATTTTGGTTGACCTCCTGAACCTCCTCCGGTTCATTTCACTGCATATCCTGTATGTGTGTGTGTGACGAATAAACATCTTGAATCTTGAAGCCTACAAATATAAGCCGGTCGCTATCGCACCGTCATGAGCATGTGCTGTGATTCAACATACTGTATATCCAGTCCCAATTAAATACACACAACCAGGTTAGCCAGGTTAGCTTTGTGTTCTGACTTTTTTTACTTTTATTACATAGATGGCTTGGTGGTATTTTTACATGTTGGTTTAGTCTTTGCGTGGGGGACCAATGCTGTCAACCAGCCTTAGCAGAGCAAGGGGAAGGGGATGGTTGGAGAGTATGTGTGGACATAAGATGGACATGTGTAGGTTTTGTTTGTGTGGGTGTGTGTGCGTGTGTGTGTGTGTGTGTAAGTGTGCGTGTGTATGTGCTTTACTGGTGGGGGACCACTCATAGCAGCACACATTTGCGTTTCTTCTTGGGCTCTGGGGGCTCCAATGCAGCCAATATCGCCTCATCAAACACATTTTTTAGGCCTTTCTGTGAACACAAACACACACACATACACACAGGCTCAATGATTGGACAACAATAACACACACACACACACAGGTCAAACAAAAAGGGTTAAAGGGGGCAAGTCAGTGACAGAGAATAATGATATTTCAACAGAAAAAATAGAACGATAAGTGTAAATCAAAACATTTGGTTAAGCATTACAGTAGACTACGGAGGGCCTTGGGCAACAACACTGCAGTCTACTGGGAGCTGCTGCTCTCTGGTTTGCTGAGCAGCTCTTTAAATGTGTTCAGGGATGCCAACACAAAACCACATGCAGCTCAAGAGTTCAGTGTGCAGTCGGGCAGTTAAAAAATAAATCATAGGATGGTAAACCGAGAAGGTGGAGGAACAAGGGAATACGGGGGTCCTTGTATCACCCATAAATAAATACACACAGAAACAAACAAATCAAAAGCAGACTAGAGACTCACACTCACAACACAACACAACACAACCTTGCGGAGCCCTGAGCACCTCGCAGCTTGTGGACACGACTAGGCGGCTTGCGTCCTCCCGTTTGGCCCTCAGCTCAGCAGACGGAGCCGGCCGGAGCCTGAGCACCGTCATGTGAGTCAGAGGCAGCTGCTCCCTAACACAGGGCTGCTGTATGCAGGAAGCCCTGGAAGCCCCATAAGTCGTCTCCCTGTGTTTCCACACGCACACAGAGCACACTGGGCCTGCACAACGCATTGTTTTGACCCCGAGGTGAAAGGCCGCGAGAGAAAGAAGAGAGAAGCAGAGAGAAAGGACGCAAAGTGTACTTTTATTCAATCCATTTCACAGATCAGTTCACACAGTTATAGAAGGTATTATTTGAATAGGATTATGCTGCCCACTGCAGCAAATGGCACCTTATGAGTTACACTGAGAGAAAGTAGTTAGTAGTTAGTGAGATAGAAGAAGTCCTCAATCATAGGAAATGTTGATGTGCTTTTCTTGGACAAATCACAGAGGGTCCAACTCTGAAACATTATAATAAAGTTATTCAATATAGCTTAGGGTAGTGCTATTCTCGTACCTACACAATAGAAGTATCCGTTTTCAGTTGGAACGTTACGAAAGCAACCGTGCTCCTTACACAATACTTTGGTAGTTGACAGCCCTAAATGTAATTACGATCAATTACTGTTAGATCAAAATAAAAAGACACCAGCGTAGAGGCATAGAGACTCTGAATAAGTGTTGCCATTTACATCTCAATATTGTGGGGCCATGTTTAGCCACCAACCTCCACATAAACAAACAAGGGTAGAAGACTGCATCCCAAATGACATCCTCAACACAATGTGGCCGCCACTTAGCCATGGGCCTGATATTTGTGTACTTGGCAAAATATAGTGATGTGTTAAAGGATATGAACGTTGATGGATGTAGAGCACAATGAAGGAACTGATGAAAAGGCAAGTACGGGAATAAAACAACTAAATGTGAGTGTTATTAAATGCGAAAAGTAATATGAAATACTGACATGCTTGAATTCTTAAAATGCCCTGGCCACGGCGCCAGTTAATATGCAATGGAACGATCTAGTAAGAGGTGAATTATGTTACAAATAAGCTAAGTTGCTCCATTGAGATGGAGATATCCTTTCTTTAAAGCAGTGGCTAGGAGGAGAAGACTGTCAGGGAGAAGGAGTTGAAAGAGGAGGAGGAGACCAATGGCATCGCAGGAGAATGCTTTATAAAAGGAGTGAGCGGCGGGGAGAGGACGCAAGAGGGGGGAGGAGTGGTGGGGGCGACAGGGCACAAATCAAAATATACAGCATTTCCTCTTTCGCTGTGTCTCGGGCGGTTCTAGGGCGGCTAGGATAGCTTCATCAAAAACATTCTTCAGCCCTCGCTACAACGACAGAGGGGAAGGGGGGGGGGAGAGAACAGAGCAGAGTTAGCACCAGAGGAGAGGTATGGACGAAGAGGGGGAGGAGAGAGACATTGGGGAGCATAGAGAATAACACGAGTGTCTCGACAAGGTAGCACGTCGAAAGACGACGCAGGTTAAGAGGTTAAGTAGTCGAGATGGAGTGGCGGAGCGCTTCATTGATTTCCCAGCGGGATAAAGACTGGGGCGTTCACAGAGAGAAGTGTCCGGACAGGAAACAGGATATGACAGCAGCAGCTGGTCGAGCTTGGCCAGGGAGGAAGGTAGCGAGAGAGAGAGACAGGAAGGAAGGAGCTGAGTGCGGAAGAACAGAGGGTGCACCTAAGCACCGTCGAGACCATTATTCTCCACCACCCTTGGGTGGGAACTCCTCTGGCGTTTCCTCTGCGCTACCTGAGGCGCTGAAGCAGAACCTGGAGCCGGTCGTGGGGCCCTTACATCGGCGAGATTCTTGGGTTTCTGAGACATTAAGATGGAGCCGCCTGCCACCGCTTCGGCCCTTGCTTTACTGTAAGGATAGGGAGCTGATGCCACTCAATAGCGTCTCTCCCTCTGTAGTGGTAGACCTGCTAATCAATAAACAATCTGCGGATGGTTTCAGACAATAATTGCACGCCTGAGGACAGTTTTACACGGCTGCCAATCCCACTCAACCGTAGCTCCCTCTTAGGCGCACAACTTCTACTGGTAAAGGGTGGAGAGAGAGGACTGCAGTATTTTCAGGAGTTCACTAACTGTCAACTGGAATATAGACTGTGGGAGTGTGTGTGTTTGGTGGCTGGCTTAATTGGCCTCAACTGGCCCAGTTAGAGTCTGGGGGGGTGGGCCTGCAGGCCTGTGGTGCATTGGCTAATCAGTGCATCACAGGTTAAGTCAGCCACCAGCACACACACTCAGAGAGCACTAGCATGCTAGCTGGTTACCATCTGCTCTGTCATTTTACAAACACTGAACAATAAACTGGACTTCATAGCACTACCAGCCTGTGTCCTTGGAGGAGCCCCGAACTAAGCCACACAATGTGGCATTGCAGCAAACCAACATTGCTACATAGACAAATCTGTTTCATTCATAAAAAGTGCCAACCACAGACCAACAGCTTACCTTCAACCGAAAGTGAGCTCAACTTGGTGCCATGTTGATCAACAAAAGCATTCAGCAAAATCTTTTTTCAATTCATCTTTCTATGCTTATGAAGTGTTAAACAAGCTCAAAGATGCTACCATGCTAGAAAAACATCCTAGTCTGGCTAATTTCAATTCAGTATACTCGAAGGCGTGCTCTGCAGGGTTCTAGCACAAGCTAAAATGAGACTATTCTGCTCCACCAACTTTGACACACAGTAAACCCAAGACGACAAACTGGCCAACCAAACTACAGTCTGGACTGTAGATTAGAGGACAGCGTCTCCTTTCCTCCACCTTATTGGTTCTTTCCAATGAACATTGAAGCATGTAGAGGTGTGTGTGTGTGTGTGTGTGTGTGTGTGTGTGTTACCTGTGTGAGAGCAGAGCACTCCACGTATTTCACAGCCTTGAGGTCTCGTGCCAGTTTCTCGGCCGTCTCCGGGGTGATGGGCTTCTGCTTGTTCTTGGCCAGCTTCTCTATGGTCGAGGGGTCGTCCCGCAGATCGATCTGGGTGCCCACAAGCAGGAAGGGGGTCTTTGGACAGTGGTGAGTTATCTCCGGTACCCACTAGAAACAACACCCAACACACACACACAAAATACATTTTAGTTGAGGAGGTAAAGCTTGGAGTGGGAAATCAAGGGCTGGCCCGGACTCCTGCTGGGTTGTAAGTATTGTATATATATGGTAGGGCTGCACACTCTGCCGTGTGCAAAATGTAAAAGGTCACAATTATGATTTTTGATGCCAAAATTCTTTCAAATATAAATACAAATAAAATAATTTTTTGGACACTCCCTCCATTAAAATCAAAGTGCAAACCATTACAACTCAAGCAATTGCTATATTGTTTTTTAAATATAGTTAGGTGATAAGGAATATCATTTAAATTAATAAGGATGTGAAGTTTTGATAAAGGATTATTCAACCACTTGAAGAAAATAAAGTAATTTTCCTCTCAGCAGGATCAGCGTTAAGTGGAACTAACAGTTGGGAGTCTCTAAGAAAGCGACTCCCAACGAAGAAACCAACTAATTGCATTCAGACAGAGTCACCAGAAGGAGAGAGTAGAGTGCGTGCCTTTTCTTTGACGTTCTCAAAAGAGGAGGGGGACACGACTGAGAAACAGACGAGGAAGACATCGGTCTGGGGATAACTCAGAGGTCGTAACCGGTCATAGTCTTCCTGACCTGAGAAAACACAGAGTGTATACACATTAAAATTATGTGGCATTGTGCTGTGCACATCAGTCGATTCAAAAGGACATGGCAAGCTGGTTTAATGATGTATACATCTGCAGTAGCTAAAAGCTGCATGGTTTCTGCTGATGCCATCTTTGTAGCCTTTGGTTATTTCACCAGGGACATCAGCAATGGACCATCCATCTTGTCCCTCACATTTTATACAGCTAAAGCTTCTATCATTAAATATGGGGCGTGCCATAAGAATATCCAAGAAGTGTACTGGCATATTCCCATCTCAATCTATGGATGGACTGTAAAGTGATAAAGTAACCTGAAGGCCAACAGTATTTTACCTACTGTTAACTATTTTGACCATCACCTTCAGCGTGAACGACAACAACCTACTGGACAGCTAATTGAAGTTTGCAGTTGGTAAACCTTGATGAGAGGAACATACCTGCAGTGTCAAACAAGCCCAGAGTGTAGGGCTCCCCTCCAATCATTACAGTTACAGCATAGTTATCAAACACCTAGACACCGGGAACACATATTGGCAGCATGTTAGTACACTCATCATTCAAGTGTTGTGTAAAATATGTGGTGTGGGACGTATATACACTCACCGTGGGTACATATTCAGAGGGGAACTTGTTTGTGGTGTAAGAAATGAGCAGACATGTTTTACCGACTGCTCCGTCCCCCACAACAACACACTTGATGGTCTGCATAGCTGTGTTCTAGGATCCTCACTACTCATTCAAGATCTGGAAAAGGAAAAAAATCAAGACAAAAATAAGCAACTTGGACATAGACTACTACGAGAATGCATCATGTAGCCTAACCATCTGACATGGTTTTCAACCTGCGCTCATAAAGTACCACTTTTTTTGCCTCCATGGAATACTCTTTCGGGGCATTTGGTAGTTTTGTTTTATAACAATATATCATTTGATAATGCTGCCAGTTTGAAGAGTATCCTGATTATGACAAATGAAGAAGACACCAGAGGGTTCATTAGTTAAACTTTAGAACAGTTTATTAACAAAAATAATGTAAATATTAAACACTGCAAACATGCTGTAATAGCCTTAATAAAACACACCTTTCAAATTATTTAAATGTAAATAAAACTGAAAGCTGGGCAGCAAACATCTCACGTTTTTCTAGGTAGACAAAAATAATAAAACAAGTGGCTCAAATGCCCTGTGCAACTTTAAGATAAAATAAAGTAAAAAATATGAATTATGAAGTAGTTAAATCAGAGGTGGGCAAACTACGGCCCGCGGGCCACATACGGCCCTGCTGTGTTGTTTAATCCGGCCCGTCGGTTCATAGTGTGGTGTCTCGGTGGCACAGCGGCTAGAGTTCTCGGTTGTCAGTTCAGCTTGGAGCGTGACTGGTGGGATTTGAACCCAGGACTGCAGAGCTGAAGGTAAGAACTCTCTCCGCTGTGCCAACGAGACAGCACGCTATGAAGTGTTACTTTTAAGTCAACGCCCTAACACTAACCCTAACCCTAAGTCCTGTTAATCGTATTGTCATGTCCTGATGGTGCAGTGGAGAGAGTGCAATGAGTGTAATGTCAAATGCCTCCTCCGACCGCACCCAGGGCTGCGAGAACAAAATGACGTCATTTTGTTCTCACAGCCCTGGTTCAGGAGTTCTCGCAGCTTGTTCTCAACACATCATCCGGGCCGAACTTTGTTCTCGCGTCGTGTCCGAGAACTATTGTGTGATTGGTCAATTTTAAGTGGGCGTGGTTAATGCGCTTTCCGCCATCGCAGAAGTTTGCTGCTGTGGGCGGGGCCTTTGAGTTCTGCACTTGAGTTCTCGCGGAGTATGAAATGTCCAGGGCTACGAGAACGAGAAGCGAGAACTTTGTTCTCGCACCCAGGGCTGCGCGAACAAAGTTCTGGCTTCTCGCGGAATATCAGCCTTTATGTCTAAGTCCCGTGAACACTAAAGTTAAATACGCCCAGAGACCATGCCCAAGTAGGCATCTTGGTGGTGCTGGAGACTCAGGATCGAGTCAGCACACATACAGCCACCAAGAAGTGAACCTGGGTTCAAATCCCATGGAAAGCCTTCTCTTACCCCAGCAGAAACCCCCCATCCCTAAAGGGCTCTTGCTGACAACCGAGAGCTTGACTCGACTTTTTTTTAAAGCATGAATCATTAAAAGTCACTTGACTTACTTGACTTTCTTAAAGTAGTTGGTTTCTTTGTAGTTGGTCCCCCCCCCGCCCCCCATTTATCCCTGTTAATTAATGTAATGAATTTACCCCTCCTCTAGGCAAATAAAACACTTGAGCATAAAGAAAAGTTTCAAGCGAATAGGAGAATGAACAAAATATAGCCCTGAGTATACAGTATATATATATATATATATATATATATATATATACACACTTTTAAGGTACAGTGTCAAAATTACTTCAAGGAACATTGTAAACTCTGATATGAGCTCCATCTATCTTTGTTATTTCATATTACATCGAACGTGAACTTCAATATAATTCGACAAACACTTGAGAAACAAGATTATAGATTATATACTTGCTGATGTTACTTGCAGGATAAATAAACATGTGTTATTTACTGCGTTAATAAAGGCCTTCCTATGGTAATGGCTGAACAGAATGAGAATTGAACACGTCAATTAGAAACTAAGTTATATGAAACTTCAGTTAGTAACATCTCTTATGCATTACACCTCAAGCGTTCGCCCTACTATCATATTTTCAGATCCAAATTATTATTTGTTGCAGAAAGACACAGAATGCATCAAACGAAAAAACTGTAATAATAATAATAATTAAAAAAAGGAATATACTGGCTATACATCTCTTAAATGAAATCTGTAAACACTGTAAACCAGTCATTATGCAACACATTTTAGCTTGTGCACATCATTTAACACCATTATAGGTTTTTTGCCAGAAAGGCATCATGTCTTTCGCAATAAATTATTTATATCCTCGCTTCTTTTTGAACGTCTTTCATATGGGAAATGGCAGCAAATGAGACAAAATCGATGCTTGTTTTGGCCCCGCTGCTACTTGAAGGCTTTCTTGGCTCCGCAGCCTCATGTGTAGTCTCTGGGGCGCTACCATTTCAGGTGCTTCAATAGGTTGCTCATGTTTCCCGTCTTGGTCGACACGTCCGACGACATGTAGACGCAGACGGTCATTTTCTGCGCCTTGTCGTATTTAAAGTAACCAAACCAGTTCCATATCATAGACTTCGTGAAGCACTTTTTGTTGACAATTTCGTCACTTTGTAACTCGCGTTCCTCGCCGGTGTCACTCATGCTGTTGTCCTTTCTTTGCGTCGCTGTTGGTAAACAACGCCTCGTGCCGTGGTATAAATGGGCGTGTCGAGCCAAAACACTGCAGACTGATTGGCTGTTATTGCATTATTTTGGCTGCACCAGATCGAGAAAAATCGCAAAGCCTGATAAATCGAGATCGACAAAAAATGTATCGCGATCTCGATTAATCGCCCAGCCCTAGCATTTGGGATACATTTCAGGGCAATTTTATCAAATGATGGTTCAAGACAAGACACAATGAGTCCAACGAAGTTAACTCTTAATTTTAAGGGGGCATTTAAAACCCTGCTGATTTGAAAGGCAATTCCATTGCTTTTAGGGGCAAAAAGCCCCCAAGCTTTTAATTTCATATACAGCCAACATTCATGTAAGATGATGGGTACATGAATACCAATTTAAAAATGTCCATGACATAGAACTCATGAAGGGAGGCATCAGAAAGGGAAAGGTGAAGGGAAAGGTACCAGTAAGGTGACCTGATCGGTAGGCCAGGGCTGTGACTGTTTTCTGAATTCTACTAATTCTACAACACGATAGGGTCATGTAAACACCATATTCCGTTTGGACATTTCGAATTAGGCCCTATTCCGAAAGTAGTATCTTCTGATGTGGGATATGCCGATATTATTTCGGGTAACTGGGTTTCATGGTTTCATTATTCGGGGTGTATACAGCGAATTCTGTATATTTACATTTACTTTGAGGGCATTTGGCAGACGCTTATATCCAAAACGACTTAGAAAGAGAACATTTGTTGAAAGAGACAGAAATATATCGCCGTGGTACATAAAGATAAGAATAGAACCGGTTTCAAGCATTCATAATTGCAAGGTTAATAGAACGAGTTTCATAAGTGCTAGGTTGTCTGCATGCTAGCTGGGATAAGAGCAGAAGTGCCATTCTGAGTGCATTACCAACCTCTAAGAACATATTAATAATGCCAAGACGTACAAACACGCAAGTTAGTGCTGGGGTTAGGAGAGGGAGGGGGGGGGGGGGGGGGAATACCATGGCCTCTTGGGGCTTACTGCTTAATTAAATAGATGTCACATTTAGAAATGTCCCCAATGGATACAACATTAAAATATCAGTTTAGAAGTGTATCCTGGCTCTCTACAATGCTGACTGAAATACATATATGGTCCAATCATGTCAATGTCAACCCAACCCTATTGGGAAGAAATGCATGAAATTGTGTTAAAAATTTGTTAGTCGCATCTGCAAGTATTAGTTCAAAACAGGTTAGTCTAATGTATTATGAGGGTAAGAGACGAGGTGTAACACAGTTGATCATGAAGTTTTCTGGCATTGTGATACGTGCAATACATAAAATAATCAATAGGAATAGCATTCGTCTTTCTGATTGACATGTCCAAAGACCACTTTTCACAAAGACCAGCTAAATGCAAGAACAAAGTCGGGAGACTGGCTGCGTTCTGTAGTAATGACTCAAGACATTAGCCATCGAGTTTTAGAAAGTTGCAGACAAAAGGCCAAAAGACAGGGGCATAGTATAGCGCGCTCCTGTGAACGCCGGTCATGAAAAGTGTGACCTGCTTACGACGCGATCGAGAGACTTGCCGATGCATCACAGGACATAGGATATATAGCCTGTTTATTTTCTGGACCTGTCGGCAAGTCAAATTTGTGTAGAGTGTGGCAATGATACAGCCAATGAGAGCGCAAGACATGGGCAAAAGGAAGAAAGGGGATCATGAGTCGTAATTTGCAGTGGAAATGATTTATTTCCCTCCAACTCTCTCTGCAGAACACAGTCCTTGCTGCATGCGTCTCTTTTGCAGCCATATTTTATTAATTTTCCTCCAAAGCCCCATTCTCATTGCCAAAAAAATACGTCTCATGTCCTTTCCAAACTACTATACCTAAACCCTGTTGTGAGGTCAAGGAAAAATGGAAAGGAGAATTCACAACGACAACTGCACTGTTAAGATAATCCGGCTCCACTGACACCAAGATACGTCATTATGGGACAGCGCATGTTATGGACGTGGGTCTGCTGTGGTGAAATTACAATCAACCGAAGATGGACTACAAAGAGCGCATCTTAGATTAGAAATATTCATTCATTACCAACATTGGAATTTACATAAAAAAGCAATATAGGCGAACAGTATAACGAAAGTTATAGGTTAAACGAAATGCTTGTCACATTGAGAAAGGTTGCTCACACTCATCCTCCTGTCCGCTCATACATGAATCCCAATTAGGGTTGTTTACATGATGATCATTTGTTTTCTTGTTTACATGATGATCGGCTGTCAGTTAAATGTTCCTGCTGCAAGGAATTGTGGGGGGCCACTATCTCCTTTCCTTTCGTAAAGGAAGGTCCAGTGCATCCTATGCTAGAGGATACACTGGACTGCTGTGACTTAGTTTGGAGAAGAGACAAACTCGTTGGAGTTTCCTCCTTGTGAAACATGGTGTAATGCGTGAAAACCCACGACTAAAGACACCCGATTACAAGACAGACAGTTGTGTAGTGTGTGCAGTGTAGCGATCTTATGACTTTGAAAGTAGTGTCGTGTGCCGAGGGAATTAAGCACACCATAAGACATGTCCAGATGTATCAGATGACATGTTTGCACAATAACAGCAGCTTAATGTCAAATGTCATTTAACATATAGGATGTTGCTCCATATGAAATATGATGACAAATATGTCTCATCATGTCTCCTAAAGGAACCCAACAGGATCTAAACAGTGACAGCATTGTTGTGAGGAAAATACACAAAAATAACAAATACACACTTGATTGATTACTTTGGCTGGGCAAAACGTTGAGGTTTTCAGTGCTATATAAACACGTATAATGTGCAGACATGGCAGATTAAACTTGAAACTGTGGGGGTGCTAAAGCCTATATTACATATCCTGGTTTGAGTTTACATTCGTAATAACTCTTACTACAGCAGCATAGATAGGCCTAGCTAGCAATAATGGTACGTTCCAGTTAGACTCCAAGTCGGAAGTTTCAGGGGAAACGCCCACTTAAGTCGGAATTTCAATTCGGAAGGTGGGAAGCTCACCAAACTGACTTCAGTCAACGGAAGTCGGAGCTGGGCGTGTGACGTCATTCCCAGCTCCGACTTCCCGGGTAAACGGAACGCGAAATTACGACGCATTCCATTTACCTTGGGGTTGGTGAGGCTCTTCCGACTTTTAACAGTTGGTATTCCGACTGGATTGGGTGTTCCCCCTGAAAGGTCCGACTTGGAAGCCAGAGATTCCGACCTCTGAGTACAACTGGAACGCACCATAACAATGGTCAAATAACGTTCTCGTCTCAATTGATCCAAGATCCAGCAGTTAACTATTACGTGGAGCAAATACCGTTCTCTGCGTAGTGTATGGCTGCGCTTGAAACGCTCCGACGGTGACTTTAAAGCGGACCTCTGGCTGAGCGGCCTTAGTATTGACGGCAAAATGGCTAACGCTCCGTCTTCAAAATCAACCACGTAGTGAAATTAAAAGGAGCCGTCCTCCGGTGACAGTGAACGGATATGTGACGTCTATTCACTTCGGTTGTACATCTTAAGCAGAAAGGTTACAATAAGACGCGTCTACCGAGCGGTCGTCGACTCCTGTTTAGCGTTCGCTAGCGGATCCGACGACTGCTAACGGCAAGCTAACGTTAGCGGATGCGGTCGCTGAATCTCATAAATAATAACCAAACAGCACGTACGGTCCACGGATCACGGTGAGACAAGCGATGTGTAGATATCGATACAGCCCGAGCAGCCGTGGCACTACGGCGATATCCAACAGGGCGGTAAAGACGGGTGAACGTAAGCAGGCTTTGTAACGCTTACCGTGTCCTCGGAGTTGCTGTCTCTGGGCCGGGCGTTGGCAGGAGCGCGCTAGGGGCTTCCCACCCACAGGAACAGGGACACTGCGTAACCCGACGTAACACGCTCAGCGGTTTTCCGGCGTCGACGCATGAATCGTATTCACTTATTTTTATTAAATTCCGAAATCAGGTTCAAATTCACAATTTAATAAGTCATTACTCTTTCATTTCCAATTCTAACGTTTGCGCCATAGCACAGTGAACGGCGCATGACGGCCTGTTTTAAGCACCGCACACTATCTTGTCATAGTGATATATAGCTTATAATACTGGAGTGAATCCAATGCAACAGTTGTTTTCCCCTCTTCAACAAAGTCGTTACGGGAGTTTTGTTATGGAGCCCACTTGGTTATGTGGGTCAAGTTTGGATGTTGACCTACTAAAGAAAGTGTGCCGCCACTGTCTGCCAGAAGATGGCGCTAGAGAAGGAACACAATTACATGCCAGTATTTGTTGTAAGACACTATAAATACTGACGCCAGCTCAGAGACATGAAAAAAAAGAAAAACTTTATTTTTGGACAGGAGCCATAGGGCCAAGAAACAAACTAATAATGTCACCGAAGAATTACGGTTTGACACCAAAAACAAAAATAGGGAAAACAGGTTATAGTAGAAAAAAGAAGCTGCAGGTATCTCCATTCTGGAAGTTTTCCATCAACTTAGGTGGCCACACTTTGTAGTAAGGTTATGTTGTCTCCTTTCAACATGACCCTGCCTAGAAGAACAAAATGGAAGGACAAAGAGCACCAAAGAGTTTCAACAGACGAAAGAAGCAAATACATCACACATACATTTTCCATCTTAACAAACATCCAAACTATATCTTCATTCAGATCTATTTTTTAGTAAATGTCTATTTGCATGTCTTGGAAACCTGTTCTAAAGTACCAAATACATTTAACAAATCATCGATTGGCATACAAATGTGGTATGTTCTTGCAAAAAAACTTGACTGTAGAGCAGGGGTTCCCAAACCTTTGCATCTCGGGACCCAAAAGATACATTTGGTGTCTCCCGGGGACCCAAACATACAAAAATACATAATGCGTATGCCATGACATCTAAATTGGCAACCCACTCCCAACGGGTCCGCGACCCAATTTGGGTCGGGACCCATAGTTTGGGAAACACTACACTACAGGCAAATAGGTTTCAAGTTTAATGTGCATTATGAAAAAACAAGCTTTTATTACCTCATGATAACAAGTGTCAAGCATATTATGAGTTTGCATTGCAAGGTTGGTTGATAGGCATCAGTTAGTGGCCTTTCACACTGACAATTCAGTCTTAATCAAAGCACAGTTTGGATGAATAATTGGTAATGTGAAAGCCTACTTTGAACCTTGAAGCAGTTGGGGGAAGGGAAATGAAGTTAATCGACACAGACTCGTAACAGGACATTATGTGAAAACCACCGTAGATCCACCATCCTCTTACCCAGGGGTTTTCTGTTCTTGGTCTTCATGTGGACTTCCTCTGCGTCATCAAGAACCAGGTTCATGTACTCATCAAAGCCCTATAATAACATATTATTAAAATATATTCTCTCTATAGGCACTGTTCTTTTCAAATCAATAAGTGCTTGCTTATGTCATAATTATGGCTCACTACTGGCGCAATTACAAATAACATTGCTGGTTTGAATGTTTATGATAATGTGGATCTATAACGTATTAAATGGGTGAGAGGCATAATCGGCCTTCAGTTCAACACCGCACCATCTGCATCGCCAATTTCCCTTATCTCCAAAAATAGCGTAGGCCAGGGTCAGAGTTACCATCCAGGTACGCCATTTCTGACGCAACTTTTTCTGTATAAATCAGAGACGTTGCATGGCAAGTGGCGTACGCCAATTTCAAGCCCTGTTTTGAGCGTACGCTACAGTTATAAATGAGACCCCAGGGCATGCTAACATCCTCTGCTTTGTGCATTAACCGCTTACACATTGTTTAGGGTGAGTGTCAATTCGTCTTAATAAGCCATATAAACCCAACGCAATACTTCTAAATTATAATAAACAGAACAGAAACAGTACAAATTATACAGAACCAAGCGGTTGCATCATTTATTCAATGAATATACCGCCAAAGGTTAACATTCCCCAGCACAGCTATTAAAATCAATTATTATATAATAGATTATATATTATATATAAACAATACTTCTGACAAGGCCTGGGCGAATTATTTTCAGAGTTGAAGCCAGGTGAATTGTCACCCATATTAAATAATTTACAGATGAAAGATAAAACGTATGAACTTAATGGAAAACAAAAGATCACTTTACAAATAATGCAGCCTTCGTATCCGCATGTTCACCTGCTCATACAAGCCACACCTGGGCATCAGTGATACGCTATAGATGACAAATCAGGAGAGAGTCATGAGCCATAAGTGCAACAGCAACACCCGCAGAAAGTAACATTGACCGATTTAATCATACTTTACATCTTTTGTAGAATATCTGAAGATGAGTTTCTGGTTGGAGGGAAGTCAAGGAAACCAACACTGACCACTACCACTACTACGACGACTACTACTTGGGAAACAGTGCTTTGTACAGTAACGAGGTGGTATTAAACTCTTGTTTTAGGTCAATCTGAAGCGTTTACAAAGACGATCATGAAAACACGTGGCGGTAAAATAGTGTTGTTATCGAAATTAAGTGACGTAGCCCTCAATGATTAACTAATGTACACAGACGCCGTAACAAGAAACATACGTTTACAAAATTGATGCTTAGCGCTGTATTTTTAGGTCAAACATAATAAAAAAATAACAAAAAAGAGGCAGCAATATGAATATTTCCATTTCAAATCATACGTTAATACATTGATCGCAAGATGGGGACATCGTTCCACAATGGCAGCTAATATTAGCTTAGCATGTTCTGTTCAAACCGGCATGCGGCGTTTCAGTTCGTAAACAAAGGATACGATGGGCTGGACCATCACCTTCTGAATCTTCTGTCCTTGTCCTCTGTACGCCATCCCGCCCGCCAAGTATTATATAGAGATATATAAACACAGCTCAACCTCACGTATAGTGCGCTGGGTCTCGACTTAACGCAGTCCTCACGTTGAATTGTCTTCCAATGGCGGGTGAGGTTTCCTTCCGCTGCGCCGTGTGCGGGTTACAGTGAGACTGACTCATGTTTCAAACAGCGCCCCTGGCGGTCGGGCCATGCCGGACATACAGGACAGTGTATGACCCGCAGGCAGAGCTGGCAGAAGTATACACATCCTTTACTTAAGTAGAAGTACAGATACTTGTGTAAAAAACGACTCTGGTAAAAGTTGAAGTACTGATTCAAATTCTTTACTCAAGTAAAAAGTGAAAAGTACAGCTCTGAAATGTACTCAAAGGCCAAAAGTAATAAGTAGCCATTTTAATTCTTGCATATAATGAAGTTAACGTGGACCAATGTTAACATGGCTCAGCTTTCAATGCCAGCAACAGAACTGGAAACTTGACACTTTTGAAACTTTTAGACTCTTTTGTCATAGTATGATGTTTACTGATACATTATACATAATAGTTGTAACACACACACATCTGCACTGCACACACACACACACACACACAATGTTACACAAGACACCTAGGTGTCTTGCTGCTGCTGCCCTGCTGCCGTCTCTTCTATGTGTTGTTGTCCATCCATTTAGGTTGCAGTAGAAAGTACAGATATTCGTGTTTAAATGTAGGGAGTAAAAGTAAAAAGTTGTCAAAAAGTACAGATACTGTACCTGAAAAATCTACTGAAGTACAGTAACAAAGTATTTGTACTTCGTTACTTCCCATCACTGCCCGCAGGTCGCAGATTAAAAAATGGCCATAGTCAGGCAACTAGAAGCAGGCCAGGCCAGAGGTTAGCTCTACCCTAACACCGGAGTGCATGAAATTAAGTCTTTGTAACAAACATTTTCTTGGTGTTGTATGTATGTTTTATCAATAGTGAAAATAATATTGTGGCCACCACGGGGGTTTGCCCCTGTGCCCCCGGGGGGCACAAAGGCTCATGGGTAATAGGGCACGCAGGAAGACATGCCGGGCAAGGTCCTCCTGGTCTGCTGGGCTGAACCAGGGGTAGCCACGTTGGGTGTGGAGGCGCACGTCAGCAGCCAGTGCGCCCAAACGCTCTCCCTTCTGCCGATAGCAGTTGGTCAGATGCTCCCGGCTCTCTTCGGTGGACAGGCGCTGACAAAAGCGTCTCTCCAGTGCAGCGGTGAGACCCTTGAAGCTGTCCCAGTCCACTGGGGGCAAGGTCTACAAGGACCTGCACCGCCGGCCCCTCCAATGCCAAGGCCAGATGGACTGCAGCCTCCTCGTCCCCCCATCGGCTATACTGCACTGCCAGCCGTACTGGGGCGAGATATGGCTCCAATGGCCTGGCCCCACCGTACTGTGGCAGCTAGGCTGGGGCTCTGTGCGATGCCATGGTGGGCAGAGTCGCAGCCAGGGGGGCCTGGGGACTCCCAGATTCGTCAAGCAATGTCCGCCAACCCCGCTAGTCAGCTCCCACCATGGCATCGCACAGAGCCCCAGCCAAGTTGCCACAGTACAGTGGGGTCACGCTAAGTAGAAATATGTGTTTTCGACCCATATAACTTAAAACAATCTGATTTCTCGGAGGATAACATGCATTTACCAGCGGTTGCATACTCTGATATCTCCAACTACCTTGTATTACAGACCTCGTGGGCGACCAAAAAACAAATGAAGGCTATGGACGCCTGGCTGGGTGAATAGTTTGTTCACAAAACAAGTGCATAATGATAGAGCAGTTGTATTTGCAAGGGTAAGTTTGTGTGACACAAACTGTGTTTTTGCATATGAATCATTTACATTTCTTTCAGGTCAACCACTCTCAGAGAGCACGCAAAACTCCATTAAAGACTTGGTTTTTAGCGGAGAATGATGGAGATGTTATCGAAGGTAACATAAGGTATAACATGGCTAAAAGAGCGCTATACAAGGACAAACTAAGAGAGTCTCGGACCTGTGACAACTGTGTCTGATAGCTATTAGCGCATTGCATATCCACCAACATGGCTGACTTCCGGTTTTCCCAATTGGCTTTGACGTCACTTGCAAGTCAAGAATAGTCATTCTATCTCAGTGTCCCTTCTCCTTACCCCCCTTATCTTGGAGAAATGATCCCACTGAATGGCCAGAAGTGAAATACTTTGATATTAATCAACAAATATTTGATCGACTCACCAGGTAAGATCATCATTTAACAAAGATCAAAACCAGGCCTTGCATAGCTTAGTTATCTTCAGCCTCTACAGTTTGTCTGTAAATGCTTGCTGCACACATAACTGAGTGTCAGGATCCCACAGGGTTCCCATTCTACCTGCTGATGCCTCACGTCTGAATCCACTTTTGTCTTCCTAAAAGCTCAGTCCTAAAGGTCCTTTTGGCAGCTGATAAAAACGAGTTCTGGGTTCTTTACCCTGTTGGTAGTGCATCCCACCACACAGCAGCTTTTAGATATTTTTCTGTTGTTTGCTAGCGGAGAGAACTGACAAGGAGGCACCTTCACACAATACAAAGTCAATGGGGAGCAATGAATTGATTTCCCCTCCAGAGGGGGCGGGACTTAATTGCGGTCTGCGCTCTATATCTTTCTTGTTGTTTCTTCAAGCAATGAATTATACAATTGAAACACTGTATTATTTTCCATTTAATTGTCGTAAATGTAAATGTAGATTAGAATCAGGCACAGTATCAGTGTGTGTGTGTGTGGGGGGGGGGGGGGGGGGGGGCGTTGGTGTCTCCCTGCTTTATGCTCATATGCCCTGTGACCTTTGACAGAAATTAGCAGTAGACGGATAGATGATGGATGGATGTACTTGCACAAACCCAATGTCTATGGTTGGCCAATAGAGGGCGTTGTAGTCCAATGAGAAACTGTTAATTCAAACACTTGTTAACATCTGTAGCAGGCCTACCCCCGTGCTAATAGAGATGGGGTGAGATGGACACTTGACTTTTCATTCATTTTCACATTTATATTGACATATTATAGGAGTGTAGAGTAGACAATACAAAACGCTGCACTTTTAACACTCAAACGGGAAGCTGCAATTGTTTTAATGCTTTTGCCATGGACGCTCGGACCCTGCGGTCATCATCTTGCCTCTCTGGCCATAACTGGCCACGGTATTCCTCAGAGGATATAAATAACCCAAGACAGGGCTGTCTTCCTCTGTTGCCGCTGCGCTCTCTACTCCACTACCTGTAACACGATGAGAGCGTTCAGTTAACAATAGTATTAATAACACGCGTCCTGCTCCTCCTCACCGCCTCTCTCCAGGGCCGGCTGCAGCGGGCGGAGGTAGCTGGCTGGAAAGCGTAGCGGACCGAGGACAGACGAGAGTCCACAAGTGGGAGGAGAAGAGCCATGAGAAGAGAGTGGAAGGAGTCTGGGTGGCTCAAGAACCGAGGTGTCGCCTTTCACTGGAGAGAGAGAGAGAGAGAGAGAGAGAGAGAGAGAGAGAGAGAGAGAGATGAATGAAATGAAGATCTTATTTTAGAGGTGGCTTCTCACTCTGCAGAGCATTCACAAAGTAAAAGACGGGAACGAAACTACTGGCGGGCCATTTCAAACTACCCCCCCCCACACACACACACACACACACACACACACACACACATACATTTTAAAGCTTGTTGTCATCAATCTGAAGTGGTGGTCAGTAGGTTGAGTGTGGAAATATTAATTCAATAAAGAAAAAGAAAATTAAATGGATAGTTCTGTTATTTGTGATCTGAAAAAAAAGCATAATCTCACTTATGAGGATGATTGCAACACAACCGTGCTGATATCAGATATGGAGATCTAAGTGCAGTTTCTATAATAATAGCCTATTCGACATGAGCGTGTACGTAAGCCTGTGTGTAAGTATCAAGTACACACAGATACACACACGCACACTCACACACACACACGCACACTCACACACACACACACACACACACACACACACACACACACACACACACACACACACACACACACACACACACACACACACACACACATGTACTGCCCCTGATCCAGCTAAAGGAACTGCCCTGGTGAAATCAACCTCTGCCCCACCTACACCCCCCCCCCCACCCACGTCCGTCCACATCACTTCCTGTTCCTGTTGGCGTCCATTGTTCTGAAGGGAAAGGAAGGAGAGAGTTAGAGAGAGAGAGAGAGAGAGAGAGAGAGAGAGAGAGACAGCAACGAGCGAGGGAGTTTGAGGGGGGCGGGGGAGTGTGTGAGGGTAAGCATTGTTTCAGAGTTTGCCCTCACCTGCCTGACAACACCTCCTCCCCCAACCCCCCTCCCCCCAAACCTGACAATCCTGACCCCGGTGGGTAGACCCAGTCAGGCAGCCAGACAGCCAGACTGTTTCCTGCCAAACCCCGCCTCCCACTGCCACCATCCTGATCCCCTCCCCTCCTCCCCACATACACACATACACACAGACATACTTACTGAGTGACAGGCACACTCTGAGTCTACGGAGCACGGATTTGGGAAAAAAAACAAAAAACCCCGGGCTGACGGTTCATTCAGGAGGATGTGAATGAGATTTCCCACAGCAGTCAATCAGTCACTTTCAATCACACACACACACGCACACACACACACACACACACACACACACAACACACACACACACACACGCACATAAACATGCACACATGCACACACAAGCACACGCACACACACAGGTTATGGGGGATGTTGCTGAACAGATTAGCGTTTCTCTTTTTGTTTTTATTTCTTTTAGTTTAACAATGAGCCTGCCAGCGCCAAACCCTGGGGAACATGGGATTTCACCTGTTTATCCTCTGTATCTACCGTTTGTATATTCTCACTGTGCGTTCAACGCTCACTCACACACACACACACACACACACACACACACACACACACACACACACACACACACACACTCACTCATTCAATGCTATCGCCCAGGGGGTGAAAATGCAAAAAGGGACAGCGAAGTCAGTTGGGCCAATTCTGACATGTTTGTTGTCTTTATTCCCAGGATAACAATCCACTTGTTTCTGTGGAGGGATGGTCTTGTTATTGCTTTAACCTGGCCTGTCTGCATGGAAAGCAATAAAGGGAACATGTGTAATCTTGCTGGCGTGTTCATCCGTGCCATGACTACAGCCAATAAGTGCTGGTGGTTAATGGTGGTTAGACGAAAATGAGGTTTTGAATTTTGTGGGGAGCTGTGTTTGTGATTGTAATTCTTAGTAAAAAAACCTGATTGCTTCACTCAGTTACTTACTGTACAGCGTTCTTTTAGACACAAAGCTGAAAATATTGTTTGTTAAAATCATTTGTGTGTAGCCTCATCAACCCCACACAACAGTTGATACATTTTATTATTATTATTATTATTATTGTTCATGGGTTTATTTTGAGCTATGTTCAGTTCAGAACAGTTGTGAAACTTAAAAATGCGACAGCATTCTACTGTATATGTGTTTAGTGAATGTAAAAGTTCAGATTCAACATGTCAGCGAATGCAATTTCTTATCACTATCTGCAGGTTTGTTCGAATTTATGTGTGTGACTCCTGAGTTAATGTGTGTGTATGTATGTGTGGGTATGTATATATGAGTGTGTGTCTGTGTGTGTTTGTGTATGAAAAAGAGAGAGAGAGAGAAAGAGAGAGAGAGAGAGGGAGTAAGTGTGTGTGTTTGTGTGTATGTGTGTGTGTGTGTGTGTGTGTGTGTGTGTGTGTGTGTGTGTGTGCACGCGCACACCCATTGCAAAGGCGATAGTATGTTTGAACCTTGACCTCTCCGGCTTGTATCCTCAGTAAGTGACTGTTTGTCATAACTTTACGGGAAGGCGGCGGGACTGATCCCATCAGCCCTCCAGCAGCCTATCAGAAAGGGGAACACCGGAGACCCGGAAAATGATTGTGTTCAACTTGTTCACACTTTTTTTTCTTCTATTAAACAATCCACTGAATAGTCATGGCTTTGGACTAGCTTGTGTGGTTCTTATCTTGTTTTAACAGGCCCGTTGAGATGCACAATAGGCCTACATTACTAGGGCTTCCACACACACACACACACACACACACACACGCACACACACACACGCACACACACAGGAGAAATTAACACTGAATAATAATACGCAGGTCCGATACGGGGCCATTTAGTTTGGAATGTTTGTGAAAATGAGGAAACGTTGAGGTACTTTTCATTGTGTGCAGGTCTAGCCTTTGCCACCCCGGCTGCTGTGACAAACAGGTTGGCTGCTGCTGAGGTGGCAGGGTCAACACAGCAACACTTCCAGTGTTACATACTCTGCATCTCACTTAACCTCTTCTGATTGATACTGTACTGTACATGTGTGTGTGTGCGTGTGTGTGTGTGTGTGTGTGTGTGTGTGCGTGTGTGTGAGAGAGCTAGTGCATGTGTGTGTGTGTGTGTGTGTGTGTGTGTGTGTGAGAGAGCGCGAGAGGAGAGTGTGTGCGTGTGTGTGTGTGTGTGTGTGTGTGTGTGGTGGGGGAGGGTCATTTTGAGCTACAGGTATACCTCATCCGTCCACGTGAACAGTACCTTATGCAGCAATAGGTAGCTTATACTGAGAGCCAGAGAAGGCCCCATCTTGGCTGGATAGCAGGCTACAGTCAGAGCGAGAGCAGTGACAAATAGTATTGTTGGCCGTCCTTTGTCTTGATGTGACATTTGTGGCTAGTCTTGTCGGAGCACAATGAGCAGAATAAATAATGTGCCTTGTCATTGTTGGCGTTCCACTGCACGCTGCTTGAGGAACAGAACAAACGCCTCATGTCACTCCTTTGTTTTTGTTGAACAAGTGAGAGCAGAGAATGAGTGGTAACAGACCCCATACAGTATGGGTCCCATCATGCAGGTATGAGACGGACTGGTAACAGACCACAGACAGTAGGGCCATCACATCATGCAGGTAGGTGGGTTCTATATCGTCCATGGTTAGCGATAGTTTGTTGTCATCTGTCAACGACCGGCAGTCCAGCAGCAACCAGTGATCACCAGAACTGTCCAGAGGTGGTCACAGGAAGCACAAGAGACTCCCCAGGGCTGTTTTGATGACAGACTGGGATGTTCTCTGTCATGCATATGGGCAGGACATAGATGGACTCACAGACTGCATAACAGATTATGTAAATTTCTGCATGGACAGCGTGATCACATGCAAGGCATCACTTAACAGGAAGAAGGTGGCCTTTAGGAGTGGAGACAGGGAGGAGATGAAGGTGCAGATAGAACTGAGGGAAAAGATCATAGAGGGTAAGGAGTGTTACAGGAGGAAGATTGAGAGGAAACTTCAGCAGAAGAACAGCAGTGAGGTGTGGAGTGGCATGAGCAACATATGCATGCATGAGGAACAAAGAGCATCCATGGGGATGGAGACCTGGAGACCCAATGAGGTAAATCTGTTCTTTAACAGGTTTGATGATGTTGCTCCTGACTTCACATGTCATGAAGTCACTGGAGAGGCTAGTCTTGAAGCACATCCGTGCACTCGTCGAACCATCACTAGATCCCCTGCAGGTCGCCTACCAGCCCCGCATCGGAGTGGAAGACGCCATGATCTTTCTGCTGCACAGGGCTTAGACTCACCTGGAAGAGTCAGGCAGCTTTGTCGAGGAATACAAGTATGCTGCAGATGTTTTATCACTCGGTGGTGGCCAGTGTCATCTTCTACACTATAGTGTGCTGGAGCAGCAGAGTGAAGGCAGCCGATGCTAATAGACTCAATACGCTTATCAGGAAAGCTGCCCTGGGAGTCGAACTGGAGTCTTTGGTCGAGAGAGGAGGATGCTGAGGTGCACCACAGAACGCCACCAGTGGTCTTTTCTACCACTGGCCATCAAACTATTTAACTCCTCCCCCTTCTGCAAGAAGGACAGTTGTACATGAAACATCATGTACAATCAAGTACTTTCCAACATCATGTGCAATATTCTCAATAGCATGTGCAATATTACTTTTCAACATAATGTGCAATATTCTCAATAGCATGTGCAATACTACTTTTCAATACCATTGGCAACTTTTCTATTGTAGATAACTTATTTTTTTCAAAAATACTTATGTTTATTATTATTCTATTAGGCCTATACACCTTACATTTATTATTCTCTTGTTTTTATTCTTATGTTGTTATCTTTTAGCAACCTATGGCACAATAATTTGTATCTTATGTTATCGTAAACCGTTTCAAAGAATTTGAAATATTTGTTATTAATGGTCTGTGAACTGCTTCCATATACATCAGATATAAACGTAAACATTGTAAATGTACTTATCGTTTGTGTTGGAGTGTGTGTGTCTGGTGGCTGGCTTAATTAGCCTCACCTGGCCCAGAGTCTGGAGGGGGTGGGGCTACATGTCTGTGGTGCATTGGCTAACCAGTGCATCACAGGTTAAGTCAGCCACCAGCACACACACTCAGAGAGCACTAGCATGCTAGCTGGTTACCATCTGCTCTGTCATGTCATGTTTTCAACTTTGCAATAAACCAGACTTTCCACCACAAACCTGCCTGTGTCCTTGGAGGAGCCCAAACTAAGCCACATATGTGGCATGAAGTATGCTACAGTATATTTTTTTACAGACAAAAGGAATATTGACCATTTCAAGAAGCCCCAAGGGCAGCTCCAGTAGCGTCATGCGCATAAGAGGCTTACCCATGACTTTCACAGACATTTTCAGAGTCACCATGAACTAAATGAATGTATGTCAGGGAGAAGAGGCAGACTGTGAAGGCTGTCGGACTCTATGGGGCAATAGAACGGACAAAACATTTACATGAACCGTTTACAAATATTGACATCTTTTTTGTTTGGGTTATTCTAAGCAATGGCAAATTGCAGCTGTTGACATTTTTATGACCGACTGAAAATGTCTCACAATCTCATAATACTGCTGTAATACTATTATATAATAATACAAAATACATATTTTTACAAACAGGCAGAGTAGAAGAAGAAGAAGAAGATCTTTATTAATCCACATATGTAATGGTCACACAACACACAGCGGGAAGTGGCGGCCGCCAAACACACACACAATAGCCAATGAAAAGTATTTGTGCGTATACCTCCTCGCATAAGAGTGTTTACATTCTGGTGTGACAGACCTGGAAAATACTGGATGTATCTATAACTGAATGTAGGAATAATGTGATTATTGGAAGCATGGAGAGCTTTGTTAATTCACACTTTAAACATATTAAAACATTCCAACAATGTTGTTTAGCATTCACACTATGTTGTACACATTGTGTTCACCAAGTTGTACACTACGCACACAATGCTATAGTACACTATTTACAACATGGTTTACACATTGTTTACACCAAGTTGTACACTACGCACACGATGCTATAATACACTATTTACAACATGGTACACTATGTTGTACACAGTTTGCAACATGTTGTACACTATGTACAACATGTTGTACACTATGCACACTTCTACACTATAGTGTGCTGGAGGCAGCAGAGTGAAGGCAGCCGATGCTAATAGACTCAATACGCTTATCAGGAAAGCTGCCCTGGGAGTCGAACTGGAGTCTTTGGTCGAGAGAGGAGGATGCTGAGGTGCACCACAGAACGCCACCAGTGGTCTTTTCTACCACTGGCCATCCAAACTATTTAACTCCTCCCCCTTCTGCAAGAAGGACAGTTGTACATGAAACATCATGTACAATCAAGTACTTTCCAACATCATGTGCAATATTCTCAATAGCATGTGCAATATTACTTTTCAACATAATGTGCAATATTCTCAATAGCATGTGCAATACTACTTTTCAATACCATTGGCAACTTTTCTATTGTAGATAACTTATTTTTTTCAAAAATACTTATGTTTATTATTATTCTATTAGGCCTATACACCTTACATTTATTATTCTCTTGTTTTTATTCTTATGTTGTTATCTTTTAGCAACCTATGGCACAATAATTTGTATCTTATGTTATCGTAAACCGTTTCAAAGAATTTGAAATATGTGTTATTAATGGTCTGTGAACTGCTTCCATATACATCAGATAAACGTATAAACGTAAACATTGTAAATGTACTTATCGTTTGTGTTGGAGTGTGTGTGTCTGGTGGCTGGCTTAATTAGCCTCACCTGGCCCAGAGTCTGGAGGGGGTGGGGCTACATGTCTGTGGTGCATTGGCTAACCAGTGCATCACAGGTTAAGTCAGCCACCAGCACACACACTCAGAGAGCACTAGCATGCTAGCTGGTTACCATCTGCTCTGTCCATGTCATGCTTCTACTCATGTCATGTTTTCAACTTTGCAATAAACCAGACTTTCCACCACAAACCTGCCTGTGTCCTTGGAGGAGCCCAAACTAAGCCACATATGTGGCATGAAGTATGCTACAGTATATTTTTTTACAGACAAAAGGAATATTGACCATTTCAAGAAGCCCCAAGGGCAGCTCCAGTAGCGTCATGCGCATAAGAGGCTTACCCATGACTTTCACAGACATTTTCAGAGTCACCATGAACTAAATGAATGTATGTCAGGGAGAAGAGGCAGACTGTGAAGGCTGTCGGACTCTATGGAGCAATAGAACTGACATAATGGGACAAAACATTTACATGAACCGTTGACATCTTTTTTGTTTGGGTTATTCTAAGCAATGGCAAATTGCAGCTGTTGACATTTTTATGACCGACTGAAAATGTCTCACAATCTCATAATACTGCTGTAATACTATTATATAATAATACAAAATACATATTTTGTAACAGGCAGAGTAGAAGAAGAAGAAGAAGATCTTTATTAATACACATATGTAATGGTCACACAACACACAGCGGGAAGTGGCGGCCGCACACACACACAATAGCCAATGAAAAGTATTTGTGCGTATAAGAGTGTTTACATTCTGGTGTGACAGACCTGGAAAATACTGGATGTATCTATAACTGAATGTAGGAATAATGTGATTATTGGAAGCATGGAGAGCTTTGTTAATTCACACTTTAAACATATTAAAACATTCCAACAATGTTGTTTAGTATTCACACTATGTTGTACACATTGTGTTCACCAAGTTGTACACTACGCACACGATGCTATAGTACACTATTTACAACATGGTACACTATGTTGTACACAGTTTGCAACATGTTGTACACTATGTACAACATGTTGTACACTATGCACACTATGCTGTACACTATTTAAAACATGGTGTACATTATATACACTGTTCACACAATACTGCACACTATTTACAACATGATGTACACTATTCCCAACATATTGTACACCATATACACTGTTGTACACTATTCCCAACATATTGTACACCATATACACTCTGTTGTACACTATTCACAACATCTTGTACACCATATACACTCTCTTGTACACTATTCACAACATTGTACACAAGTTGGACTATATATAAACTCTGTTGTACACTATTTTGGATTTTAAGAAAATGTCTTGTCTCATCTATCTACTTGTGTTTGAGTAGAGTGAATCAAACAAGATGGATTCTTTGTACGTGATCGAGTACAAAACAGAAACAACAAACCATAAAACTCCCAAACCAGGGAAGCCTACCAGCGTTTTATTTCATCGGACAAAATCTTTTTTTTTTTTACCTTGCTTCCTGTTTTTATCTGCTGGAGAAACCAACACCTGCCTGCACACGCACAGACGCAGACACACAAACAGGCACACACCTACACACACACACACACACACACACACACACACACACACACACACACACACACACACAGTGCACAGACAGAGCCCTGGCAGCGGATCCCAAGTGGACCGCCTAAATACTGAGAACAAAAGGTCCACAGGGGAGAGAAAGGAGCAGCAGAACAAAAAGAAAAGACAAACAAGTAATGAAATTATAACAATACGGACGGAGAGGCAGAGCGAGAGAGATAGAGAAGAAAAGAAATAGAGAGAGAGAGAGAAAGAGATGGAGAGAGAGAGTTAGACAGTGAGAGAAAGAGAGCGAGAGAGAGAGAGAGAGAGAGAGAGAGAGGGTGAGGGTACCACAATGGCAAGGAACAATCATGCCGCGTCAATGGAAAAAGAGAGAGGTGGGGGTGGGGGGAGGGGGTTGTTGGGGTGAGGGGGGGTGGGGTGAGGGGGTGGGGTTGGGGGGGGCTATCTGGACAATGGTACCGGTGACAGGAGCACAATGGCTGCAGTGTTTTCAATTAGACATTATCTCATAGACAGAGTGGCAGGTCTCATTGTGTGAGGGGGCTATTTCAGGGCTGCCTTTGTGTGGGGCAGTGCTGTACACCCCCACCACACACACACACACACGGACACTCACATGTACGCGCGCACACACGCACACACACACACACACACCCTGTGCCTGGTTGTTGGTTTTTTTTGTTCCTCTGCTGTGCATGTAGATGCCTGAATATGCAGGTGCTGCACACGTGTGCATGTGTGCGTGCACGTGCACTTATCTGTGCATGAGTCCATGGAAAGAGAGCAGGCCTTTTATTGTGGCCTGTTATTCTCTTCCCATCAATGCAGTGTGGGTGGTTACTGACACTGGACTTCAAACACACACACACACACACACACACACACACACACACACACACACACTCATGCTCGCACTAAACTACACGCAAGAAGACGCTGGAGCAAAATAACAAGGATGAGGACTGTACCTGCATTTTCATTGCTGATCAATTCAGATGATCCTCCACGGCTCTGAAGCTCAACCTACCATGTTACCCATGATGCACCTGTCCAGTGCATGTTACATGTCCGCATCGTTCTTGAACATTGCATACAAAGCATTCCGTTTGGTTCGTTGTGGTCTTTGTATCTCTAGTTGGTGTGTGTGTGTGTGTGTCTGTGTGTCTTGTAGTAATTATTCTCAAAGTAACCTATTGCAGGGTTGGTATTGTTTTTGTTGCAGAGTTGACAGGCCAATTTAGAATTTAACTTGAACTTTACAATTACTTTTGAAAGTAATAGTGATAGTCAAAATAATAGTGGTCTATACGGCCTCCTATTGCCGTGCTGAGTGGGACAATCACCCAGTTTTGGTCCAGTCATTTGACTTGACTGTGAGGAGGAGCTTAACTCTGGAGTCAAGACCCGGTCGAACAAAGACAAGGGAGTCTTTCTCCGGGAGTCTGTCCTGGGAGTCCTACAGCTACAGCTTCGTCCTTCCTTCCTCCCATTTTAGCCATGTGTCTAGACAGTCAGGACATCCTACCATAGCAGATGTCGCCAAAGGCCCTCCACTCGGTGCCACAACCCCACCAATCTCCTCTACCCAACGATCTTAACCTACACAGACCTGCATGTGAGATGAGGACACTGGAATTGCCAATCGGCCAATCTCTCCACTTCATGGCTCACACAGAGATGGATCACACCACCACTCCAGCCGCCCTCTCCACTAACTTCTCTTTCTCCCACACCCCGACCCTCTGGGCGAGGTGGGGGAACGGGACTCCTCGTCTCTCCAAAGTGGTCATACCAGGTCCTTTCCCTGGAACACCTGACCAGATCTGCACTTGAACACCATGCTGTGACTGTTACCCTTCCAATCAAGCTCAACATTGCCGTGATCTACCGAACACCAGGCACTTTCGGCGACTAGAGGACAAGGATGACTGCACTCTGTCCCTAACCATGGCTGACGTGAGGAGAGCTCTTAAAATAATAAACCCACGGAAGACGACATTCCAGTCCATCTCCATCTGCTTCAAATAGACCACCATTGTCCCCGTACTGAAGGAACCTTCCATCACCTGCCCGAATGACTACCGCCCTGTAGCACTGACCCCCATCATCATGAAGTGCTTCAAGCGGCTAATCCAAACCCACCCTCTGCTCCACCCTTCCTGACACCTTGGACCCCCTTCAATTTGCATACCGTCCCAACAGATCTACAGACGCCATCGCCCTGACAGTCCAAGTGTAACACATGCGAGGATGCTACTCATTGACTCCAGCTCAGCATTCAACACTATCGTGCCTAACCTGGGGTTAAACCCCTCCCTTTGTAACTGGATCATGGACTTCCTGAAGTGCAGACCCCAGGTGGTGAGAATGGGCAGTCTCACGTCCTCTGCACTGACCCTGAGCACCAGAGCCCCTCAGGGCTGCATACTCATTCCACTGCTGTACACCCTGTAGACGCATGACTGTGTAGCCACACACAGCTCCAACACCATCCTTAAGTTTGTGGACGACACTACCATCCTGGGTCTCATCACCATGATGAGACCGCCTACAGAGAGGAGGTCGGGGACTTGGCAACATGGTGCCATGGCAACAACCTCTCTCTCAACGTCTGAAAGACTAAGGAGATGATCCTGGACTTCAGGAAGTGGTGGGTCATGCCCTCCTACACATCGACGGAGCTGAAGTGGAGGAGTCTCCACTCTCCTGCTTCAAGCTCCTCGGTGTGTTCATCAAAGCTGACCTCACCTGGTCCAGGCAAGCGGACTCGGATGTAAAAACTGCCCAAAAGCACCTTTACTTTCTGAGGAGACTCAAGAAGTGTGGCATGTCCGCAAAAACCCTCACTAACCTTTAAAGGTGTAGCATCGAGAGCATCCTCTCTGGCTGCATTACTGCCTGGTTCGGCAGCAGCTCCGTTGCTGATGGCAAGGCCCTCCAGAGGATGGTGAAGACAGCAGAGAGCATCATTGGCTGCCGTCTCCCAGCCGTGCAACACATCCACCACACACGATGCATTAGGAAAGCACAGAAAATCATTGAGGACTACAGCCACCCAAGCCATGGACTGTTCACGCTGCTGCCGTCTGGTAGACGTTACCGGAGCATCCAGGGACGGACTATCAGACAGAAAAACTGTTTTTTCCCACAGGCCATCAGGCTTCTCAACCTGCAACACCAATCTCAAACTCATTGATCATATTGATCACTTTAAACACATTTATAACATTAAAAATATTTAGATGATTCAACTACTCTGGATACATATGCCATATTCCCTGTGCTATATTAAAATACTCTGGATACATATGCTTCTGATTCCCTTATCTTTTGTATATTTCTGCTACTGCTGCCCTCACTTGTGTATCTCCTTATTAACTAGTACATTTATAATACTCAGCATTCAATCAATACTTCTGGAGTCAACATTACAATATTATATTATGTATATTGTGTTATTTTATTATGATGTATATTATGCCACGCAATGTATATAGCATATTATTTTACGGTATATGTGTATTTTTTCATGTGTGTATGCATACATGCATTTCCAATACATATATGCCATGCTGTCACAAGAATTTCACTGTTCAGAATGGCCCTGTGTTATGAAGAACATACAATAAAACACTGAGGTGGATGCCCTCCTCAGCTGCTTTCCTGAAGATGGCACCCCACATTCTGGGTGACTTAAACATCCAGCCAGAGAAGTTAAAATCACCTGAATTCCTAATCTTTTACGCCACATTAGGCCTGACACACACCTTCCTGTCAAGTTGCAGTAAAAACAAATGGGGAATGGACCCAAATGCAGGCAGCGGAGTAACAAAATGAAAATGGTTTTAATTTCAAAAAGCTGGTTCAGGAACAGGTCAAGACACAGGATGCCACATGTAAAAACAAGCCGACAATTAACACAAGACAGGGGCAGGTTAAATAGGGAGACTAACAAGGGAAATCAAAAGAGCTGAGACAAAATGGCTGACAGACAACAGGGAGTAAACTAACCAAAAGCAGACTAGAAAATAAACAGGAAACAATGAACAGATACAAAGAAACGCTGGACTATGCAAACTACGAACTGAAACAATAAACTACAAATACAAACCAAACACACACCAGGAAGACAAACTGACAAGTGGGGGCAGAGACAGAACACCAAAGACACATGATAAATAATACAAAAGTCCAGCAGGGGGGTGCAAGAAACTCCAAAACATCAATCTTGAGGGGCACAGCGGCAGACTATGACAGTACCCTCCACCCCCCCGCCCCACCTCAAGAGATGGATCCCAGACGTCCCACTATGACCGGGCTGGAACCGTCAGGTGGATGACCTGGAGGCAGGGCAAAGACCGAGCAGGGACCCTCAGACGGACGGCCTGGAGGAACGGCAAAGACCAAGCAGGGACCCTCAGGCGGAAGAGTCATGCAGGTCTGGAAACGGTTCAGGTGGCCGGCGGTGTAGCAGAGCCACCGGAGTGGCTGAAGACTCCAGGGTGGAGCCACAGGGGAGGATGGAGCCACTGGGGAGGTTGGGGCCACCGGGGGTGAAGCAACCAGGGAGGCTGGGGACGTCAGGGGAGGAGTAATCAGGGAGGCTGGGGACTCCGGGGGCGGAGCCAAACTAGCAGCAGGAACCGGCAGCTGCCGCAGTCTGGGCACCGGAGACGGCTGCGGCTCAGTTGCAACATGTTGTACACTATGTACAACATGTTGTACACTATGCACACTATGCTGTTTACTATTTAAAACATGGTGTACATTATATACACTGTTCACACAATACTGCACACTATTTACAACATGCTGTACACTATTCCCAACATATTGTACACCATATACACTCTGTTGTACACTATTCACAACATCTTGTACACCATATACACTCTGTTGTACACTATTCACAACATCTTGTACACCATATACACTCTCTTGTACACTATTCACAACATTGTACACAAGTTGGACTATATATAAACTGTGTTGTACACTATTTTGGATTTTAAGAAAATGTCTTGTCTCATCTATCTACTTGTGTTTGAGTAGAGTGAATCAAACAAGATGGATTCTTTGTACGTGATCGAGTACAAAACAGAAACAACAAACCATAAAACTCCCAAACCAGGGAAGCCTACCAGCGTTTTATTTCATCGGACAAAATCTTTTTTTTTTTTACCTTGCTTCCTGTTTTTATCTGCTGGAGAAACCAACACCTGCCTGCACACGCACAGACGCAGACACACAAACAGGCACACACCACACACCACACACACACACACACACACACACACACACACACACACACACACACACAGTGCACAGACAGAGCCCTGGCAGCGGATCCCAAGTGGACCGCCTAAATACTGAGAACAAAAGGTCCACAGGGGAGAGAAAGGAGCAGCAGAACAAAAAGAAAAGACAAACAAGTAATGAAATTATAACAATACGGACGGAGAGGCAGAGCGAGAGAGATAGAGAAGAAAAGAAATAGAGAGAGAGAGAGAAAGAGATGGAGAGAGAGAGTTAGACAGTGAGAGAAAGAGAGCGAGAGAGAGAGAGAGAGAGAGAGAGAGAGGGTGAGGGTACACAATGGCAAGGAACAATATGCAATGAAGAAAGGAGAGGTGGGGGTGGGGGGAGGGGGTTGTTGGGGTGAGGGGGGGTGGGGTGAGGGGGTGGGGTTGGGGGGGGCTATCTGGACAATGGTACCGGTGACAGGAGCACAATGGCTGCAGTGTTTTCAATTAGACATTATCTCATAGACAGAGTGGCAGGTCTCATTGTGTGAGGGGGCTATTTCAGGGCTGCCTTTGTGTGGGGCAGTGCTGTACACCCCCACCACACACACACACACACGGACACTCACATGTACGCGCGCACACACGCACACACACACACACACACCCTGTGCCTGGTTGTTGGTTTTTTTTGTTCCTCTGCTGTGCATGTAGATGCCTGAATATGCAGGTGCTGCACACGTGTGCATGTGTGCGTGCACGTGCACTTATCTGTGCATGAGTCCATGGAAAGAGAGCAGGCCTTTTATTGTGGCCTGTTATTCTCTTCCCATCAATGCAGTGTGGGTGGTTACTGACACTGGACTTCAAACACACACACACACACACACACACACACACACACACACACACACTCATGCTCGCACTAAACTACACGCAAGAAGACGCTGGAGCAAAATAACAAGGATGAGGACTGTACCTGCATTTTCATTGCTGATCAATTCAGATGATCCTCCACGGCTCTGAAGCTCAACCTACCATGTTACCCATGATGCACCTGTCCAGTGCATGTTACATGTCCGCATCGTTCTTGAACATTGCATACAAAGCATTCCGTTTGGTTCGTTGTGGTCTTTGTATCTCTAGTTGGTGTGTGTGTGTGTGTGTCTGTGTGTCTTGTAGTAATTATTCTCAAAGTAACCTATTGCAGGGTTGGTATTGTTTTTGTTGCAGAGTTGACAGGCCAATTTAGAATTTAACTTGAACTTTACAATTACTTTTGAAAGTAATAGTGATAGTCAAAATAATAGTGGTCTATACGGCCTCCTATTGCCGTGCTGAGTGGGACAATCACCCAGTTTTGGTCCAGTCATTTGACTTGACTGTGAGGAGGAGCTTAACTCTGGAGTCAAGACCCGGTCGAACAAAGACAAGGGAGTCTTTCTCCGGGAGTCTGTCCTGGGAGTCCTACAGCTACAGCTTCGTCCTTCCTTCCTCCCATTTTAGCCATGTGTCTAGACTCCATTACAGTCAGGACATCCTACCATAGCAGATGTCGCCAAAGGCCCTCCACTCGGTGCCACAACCCCACCAATCTCCTCTACCCAACGATCTTAACCTACACAGACCTGCATGTGAGATGAGGACACTGGAATTGCCAATCGGCCAATCTCTCCACTTCATGGCTCACACAGAGATGGATCACACCACCACTCCAGCCGCCCTCTCCACTAACTTCTCTTTCTCCCACACCCCGACCCTCTGGGCGAGGTGGGGGAACGGGACTCCTCGTCTCTCCAAAGTGGTCATACCAGGTCCTTTCCCTGGAACACCTGACCAGATCTGCACTTGAACTCCATGCTGTGACTGTTACCCTTCCAATCAAGCTCAACATTGCCGTGATCTACCGAACACCAGGCACTTTCGGCGACTTGAGGACAAGGATGACTGCACTCTGTCCCTAACCATGGCTGACGTGAGGAGAGCTCTTAAAATAATAAACCCACGGAAGACGACATTCCAGTCCATCTCCATCTGCTTCAAATAGACCACCATTGTCCCCGTACTGAAGGAACCTTCCATCAGCCGTGACCAAAGGCTGCTGCAGTCCAACCGGGACCGGTACCGGGGATGGCTGCAACCCAGCAGCGGGGAACAGAGGCTGCTGTGGTGCAACCGGGACCAGGGATGGGTGCGACCCAGCAGCAGGGATTGGAGGCTGCTGCGGTCCAACTGGGACCGGTACCATGGTGCAACCCAGCAGCGGGGACCGAGGCCGCTGCGGCCCAACCGGGACCGGTACCGGGGATGGCTGCAACCCAGCAGCAGGGATTGGAGGCTGCTGCAGTGCAACCGGGACAGGGGTTGGAGACAGAGGCGAGGGATCGGGTGGAGCGAGCTGAGCTGGGGAGCCTGGCAGGATCAGGAGAGTCTCCATCTGCTTCAACATGTGACTAATCCAGTCATATCATGGGCTTGCTTCCTATCTCCAAGAGTCTCACGCATAATCCTCAACCCGGGCTTCTGAGCACTACACAGAGTTGGCCTAACTTGGTTCTTGGCAATGCAGCTGGCCATCCTAGCCCAGTGAGAGTCTGCATGACTTGGCCGTGTAGAGGCTTGAAGCTCGGCGGATGCTGAGGTTTGTAGTTCGGTGGCTGCTGCTTGTAGCTGAGAAACAGGGGGCTGAAGGTTGGGCTGGTAGCTGGAAAACTGGGACTGGTAACCGGGGAAACTGGGGCTGAGGTTGTGGGACAACTGAGCGAGTCTGCTGGTTAATAAGTGAGTCTTTTTACAGACAACATCCAGGTGGGGAACAAAATTACACCATGCACAGCTTTTCCTTGAAATAGCTTTGTTGGCCTAGAAATCCTGTCCAGCAGTGGAGCATGTTGATGAGTATGACGAGCGGCAAGAGTTCAGCTACAGTCTGATCGAAATCTGAAACCTTTCCACAAAAAGGCGCTGCTCTGCTGGGTCCATTGTTGGTCGGCTTCTACTGTCAAGTAGTGGTAAATACAAACAGGGAATGGACCCAAATGCAGGCAGTGTAGTAACAAAAACGGTTTAATTTAAAAAACGCTGGAACAGGCAACAGGTACTCACAGGTCCAGACACACAGGCTACCACATGTAACGACAAGCCAAGCCAACAAAGAACACAAGACAGGGGCAGGTTAAATAGGGGGACTAACGAGGGAAATCAAAACACCTGAAACAAAATGGCCGACAGACAACAGGGAGTAAACTAACCAAAAGCAGACTAGAAAATGAACAGGTAACAATGAACAGATACAAAGAAACACCGGACTATGCAAACTACAAACCAAAACAATAAACTACAAATACAAATCAAACACACACCAGGAACACAAAAGTGGGGGCAAGAGACAGAACACCAAAGACACATGATAAATAATACTAAAGTCCAGCAGGGGGGGTGCAAGAAACTTAAAAACAAATCAAGCTTGAGGGGGACAGAGGCAGACTATGACACTTCTCCCTCCACCCACAGAGCTGGGAACCAACTCAACCTTGTCTTCACAAGGTCCTGTGCCACTTTGGTACTGTCCTCTTACCTGTGTCTGGCCATAATTCCTGTCGCTATTCTGTCCACGCTCTGTCCACTCACCTCCAGACCACCACAATCTCCTCCCCCTCCGTGGCTGTCCGAAGCTCTGTAGAGCAGAGCTGAGAGAAAATGCATGAAATCAGACTCTGCTGATGATCTCTCTCACTACCTCCACCTCCTCTCAGATTTCACAGTGTCAGCAGCCAAATCTGTCTTCTACCTTGCAAAGATCCACTCTACCGCATCCAACCCTAGGACATTTTTCTCCATGTCATCTTCCCTCCTCAACCCTCCCACCCCTCCTCCTCCTCCACCCTCATAGCTGATGAATTTGTCACCTACTTTACAAAGAAGGTGAAGGACGTCACTTACTCTTTCACCCCTGCTGCTATCCTTTCTCCCCCTACACCCATCCCTGTCAGCCTTACCTGCTTCGCCCCTCCCTTCCTCCCGCCCATCCTTACTACCCTAATCCACACCTCCCTCAATTCAGGCCTGTTTCCAACCAACTTCAAGACTGCCAGAATCAAGCCACTCCTCAACAAAGCCACCCTTGACACCACCGACATCTGGAGCTACAGACCTGCATCCCTCCTTTCATTCCTATGAACCCCCTAGAAGGTGCTGTCTCTATCCTCTATCCTCCTATCTCTCTCAAAAGAACCTGCTAGACCCTCATCAGTCAGGCTTCAAGGCCACAGACTCCACGGAGACGGTCCTGCTCACGGTAACTGAGTCCCTCCGTGTTGCCAGAGGCTCGTCCCTCTCACCTGTGCTCATAATTCTTGAATTGTCCGGCGTGTTCGATACAGTGAACCACCAGATCCTCCTCTCCACTCTGGCAGAGATTGGCATTACTGGGTCTGCATTATGCTGGTTAACTTCCTACCTGACAGATCGCACCTATCAGGTCACATGGAATTTGTTCCTGTCCAGACCCTGCACCCTTGACACCGGAGTCCTCCAAGGCTCAGTACTAGGACCCCTTCTGCTCTTCTTATACACTAGATCCCTAGACCCTGTAATTACATCCCACGGCTTCTCCTATCACTGCTTCGCAGACAACACCCCACCGTTCCTTTCCTCACCCCCCCCCTCCACCCTCTCTGACACCTCTGATGCCTGGCTGACATCAGCAAATGGGCGACTGTCAATCACCTGAAGCTTAACCTAGACAAGACTGAGCTTCTCTTCATGCTGGGGAAAGATTGACCTCAGATGGTCCTACTTGTCACCATTGAGGACATTGAAGTCTCCCCTTCACCAACTCCAAGGAACCTTGGCGTGGTACTGGACGACCAGCTGTACTGCAACGCCAACATCACCTCTGTGGCCCGAACTTCTTGAATTGCTCTCTACAACATCCGCAGGATCCGGTCCTTCCTCACACATGAAGCAGCACAGAACTTGGTCCAATCACTCATTCGTCATCACTCGCCTCGACTACTGCAACTCTCTCCTGGCTGGACTTCCTACCTCTGAAATCAAACCCTTACAACGCATCCAGAACGCAGCAGCGCGCCTGGTGTTCAACTCACCAAAATTCTCCCATGTCACCCCCCTATTCCGTGACCTCCACTAGCTTCTGGTAATCGCTCGCATTAGATTCAAGGCACCGGTACTAGCCGGCAAGGCTGTCAGCGGAACTGCTCCTACCTACCTCCAAACATTAGTCAGGCCCCAGCTCTGCTCAAAAACTTCAGCTAGGTGACTGGTACCACCTACACTAAGAACACCCCCCCGGCCTTCCCTCTCCTAACCCTAGCACTAACTTGCGTGTTTGTACGTCTTGGCATTATTAATAGTACTTAGCATTGTTGAGCATATTGTATTTTCTTAGATGTTTGATAATGCACTCAGAACGCCCCCAGCTATTATGCAGGCATTTAGCAATTATGAAACTCGTTCTATTAGCCTTGCAACTATGAATGCTTAAAAACCTGCTCTATTCATACCTTTATGTACCATCTCCTTCAACAAATGTACTCTTTGTAAGTCGCTTTGAATAAAAGTGTCTGCCAAATGCCCTAAATATAAATGTGTGTGTGTAAGCTCAGTGCAACCTTTTCATTCGTTATCTTGCAATATTTTGCGAACGATGGGCCGGAAAACGGGGAGTGCTGCGGTTGCTCTTAGTTCTGAGAAATAATGCGAGTATCTTCTTATCCAGCGTATGAATCTCGAACATGTACACTCATTCGTATGTGTATTCAGCATACATTTTAAATGACATTTTTCAGGCCAGGTCTCCAGTGCGGTTTTCGTTGTTTTTCCCCCCACCTTGTGTCAGTTAAGACTCATGCCCGACTGTGAATGCAAACATAGGCAGATCTGCCTTATCGCCGCAATATAGTGTGAGATAAGCAGAATAACATTATGTTTTTTTTCTTTTTTCTCCCCGCTGTTTGGTTGTTATCTCAGCTCACTGTCAGCGCCGTGGAGAGGGCGCTCACACCGCCATGCACGATGAATTACGTTGATGGCAAGTTTTGACACGTTCTCTGACAGGTGGACAAGTATATCCAGTGGGTTACTGTAAAGGAGCTAAATCATCTAACCTAATCAAATGAAGTCAAACCAGATGACAGCCTCTTAAAAAAACATGACTAGCGTACGCGAGCACGTTTGTCACTATACTTAGTTGCGACTTGACTTATGAGTGTGACCTTTCTATTAAACACACTTCATGTCGGAACAAGCATCAGTACCTTATCAGGAAACAGAAAACACATTTTAAATGCTACTGGTTTGCAGTTATGGTGGAAATGACTAAACCCGTGACAGGATGACAATTGCAATGTGACAAAATGCATAAAGCCTTTCGTAAGAATATTATTTTTCTTCGTTCCAAATCAGAATATTCTCAAATATTTCGCAATCACAGTCAGAGGAGCAGAACAACTTGTCAGGTGAGGACAAAATGGGGAGACTGTAAGTTTCCATCTTTCACATAATGGACCTGACAATCATACATACAAATAACAGCATGATCGGCTCATCTGTAATGTGCGTGTGTGTGTGTGTGTGTGTGTGTATGCGTGTGTGTGTGTGTCTGCACACGGTTTACAGAAAAAGGAGAGAAGGTTGGCCAAGAAGCTGAGGCTCACAGATAACAGATATTTCAGTGTGTGTTTATCTATGGATGTATATATGCATGCATGCGTGCATGCATGTGTGTGTGTGTGTGTGTGTGTGTGTGTGTGTGTGTGCACATGCATGAGAGTTTGTGTGTGTGTGTGTGTGTGCGTGTGTGGAGGGGGCAGACAAGGGTGCAGTTTGATTCCAATCTCTACCACCATGCCCCAGACAAGAGGAGGATGGGCACACAGGAAGAGACTGTGGGTAATCCACTCCAGTTGAGGTCGGGATTGCTGTGACGCCTTCTTGGGTGCAGATTAAGGCGAGGCACCTGATGCACAACTGTCACCGCTTCCAGTACAGTCAGCTTCCCGTTAGTAATGCTTACTAAAGGCCAATTTGTAATTCTGTTATTTCGAATCTACGCTACAGCCTATGCGAGTGGTCCAAAACGTTGTTTGCATTTATATTGTTGTGTAGGTTAATTACACCACCAAAATGGCAGTTGGACATCCGATGCTACCAAGCGAACCAATCGCAATTCTTGCGGTCTGCGTCACCACAATGTGTCGTTAACATTTATGGAGAGGTGCACATCAAGCTATGGTAGGCTACGGCGTAGGCTACAACGTAGGGTACATGGCTACACGTAGGCTACGGCGTAGGCTACAACGTAGGGTACATGGCTACACGTAGGCTATGGCGTAGATTCGACGCAGTAGTATAAATAACAGGAGTATATGTAACTCAAACGTTGGGTGGGTTCCCAGACCTGCTAAGACTCTGACTCTTATAACAACCAGGAAATTATGTTGATGATGAGGATGTTGTGTTAATTATTAATGTATGTCATGTAATACTATAAATATGCTCCTATAGAATAGAAGAATAGAATAGAATAGAATAGAACTTTATTAATCCCGAAGGAAATTATTGTGCCAGGTTACATAGCAATGTAACCTGGCACAAGAATGGCAAGTACAATAAAACAATATGGAAAACAAGAATGCTAAAAGTAAACTAACAACAATTCGGCATAATTGAAGTTTCAAGTTTCAAGTTTCAAGTATTTTATTTTATTGTCACTTCACAATTTACACGTGAGTATAAGCAGTGAGTGAAAAACCTTTTGTGCAAAACGCCCGACAGCTGACAGTAATTATAAAAGAATACAAAATAGAAAAAGAACTACAAAATAGAAGTAGGACTAGCAAAATAGAAATAGAACTATGCAAAATAGAGTGAAATATTATTGCAAATGATGATGAGAGGTGTTGTAGATAATATTTATAGACAACATGATAATAATAATAATAATAATATAGCACATGATGTCTATCTACAGTATTCAACCACAGTATATGGAAGTGTGTTGTTATAGTTATAGTTGAGTGTGAATGGTACCAATAATCCTTGCATGGATTTGAATCTCTGTAGCAGTGGCAGGAGGGTCTTGAGGTGTTTCCCTGTGTACTTTGGGGTCTGTCCATGAAAATGTTACATGATTGCGTTCCCAAACCTGCCCCCAAAAAGCCAAGCTGGCATGTCCGGGGGGTCCAGGAGTGAGTGAGTGAGTGAGTCTATTTCAATGGACCCTTGGGTTATGCTCTATGTATCTTTTGACAAAGCAAGCCCTCTCAGACTGGCCCATCGATGTGGACTCACGACCGAGCGTGTGCACCTGTGTGCACCTGTGTGTGTGTGTGTGTGTGTGTGTGTGTGTGTGTGTGTGTGTGTGTGTGCGTGCGTGTGCGTGTGCGTGTGCGTGTATTGCGTGATGCTGAAAAGATAAACTGGAGCAGAAGATAAAAGAACATGAGTTTGAAAGCAGAAGAAAAGAAAGGGGAACTGAATGGGAGAGAGAGAGAGAGAGAGAGAGAAGAGAGAGAGAGAGAGAGAGAGAGAAATGAAAAGAAAGAACGCGAGAAAATAGAGAGAAGAGGGGAGAAAGGACGGGTGCGCTGAGTGGAGTAGTGGAGAAAGGGGAGGGGGGGTGGCGGCGATGGTTGTAATCCCGCAATAGTGTGGTGTTGTGCCGTCTCCATGGCGACAGGCACAAAGGCCTGTGGTTGGCCATTGATGGCTAATTGTATTCTTCACAGCTCTTTGTTAATTGTTGTCTGCCCAGCTCCCACTTCCTGCTGGGCTCCAGCACAAAGCCACAAACAGGGGGGATTAGAAATGGCACATCAGCTCCTAGCACAGCGAGCCATCCACTCTCTGTCTCTCTCTGTCTCTCTCTCTCTCTCTCTCTCTCTCCCTCCCTATCTATCTATCTAACTATTTATCTCTCACTCTCTCTCTCTCTCTCTCTCTCTCTCTCTCTCTCTCTCTCTCTCTGCACAACGTCCCTATATCTCCCCCCCCCCCCCGCCCCTCTCTCTCTCTCTCTCTCTCTCTCTCTCTCTCTGCACAACGTCCAGCCCATAGGTAGAGCAGATGGGTTAAGTCGGTGTGGTACAAAGGGCATGGTACGTTTACGTAGGTTTATATTCCTGTTTATATGTCTCTGTTTAATGGCCCCCACCGAATGCAGTGTTGTCTTTCACAATGGCGGCCCCACTGTGTCTTGTTGTTATGCGATCAACACGGAGTGATTTAAATCGTCTCACCTCTCTCGTCACGTGTCTTCTTGGGTGATGTCTTGAGACACTAAAAAAATCAAATGGCAGCAGCTGTATACAAATAATTGACTCTCCAACACCAGAGTGGAACCAGATTGGCGCTTTGAACGATCCTTGCTGTGTTCCTCGCTGATTTCATTGAGTGTGGGCAGAGTGTGTCCATTGTATGTCACAACACCGCTAGTCTCTGGTGCGTCATATCTGTGATATGGATTGACAGGCGACCAACTTGCCTCGACATTGTTTAATCCCGCGCTAGCAACAGTGTTGTGTTCATGCCGAACTCTTCCCTAGCAACAATGTACGTAACTCTGATCTTGTTTGGGCATAACACAAACAGTGTGTCATGTAATACGTTAATGTACAGTATGTGCGCACATTACAGTCTGTCTGCTTGATATTGAAGCAGGCCATGTGGCTGATTGTGCATTGTTAATGTTTATTGTATTGTTATTGTAAAATATCAGAATGCCTCCCCCAAGCAGAGCTGTCTACAGGGCAGTGCCTGCTGGGATATCAAAGAAAAGGGACTTGGAATTAGAATATTTAGTAGGAGGCGGGCAAGACTACAATGAGAATCACATTTTTGTTACTACACTTCATCAGAACACAGAGCTATGGAAACCTGCATGAAGAAAAAAATCCTGCACATTTGATCCTGTCAGTGATCAGCTGCTAGAGCCAGAGTTCTTTAATGCTAACCAAAAGAATATTCAATGAAAGGAGCCCGGGTTAGAGCCAAGTTGACCAGCATCATCAAGATGGAAGCACAGGTCTCCCATCATTAACAAGATGTCTCTTCTGATTGATGCTACAGCTTCTCATGCGGGTTATGGGGCAGATGTGTGTCTGTGTGTGTGAGGGTTGGTGGGTGACTTGTGCAGCTTCACCGACCGGAGTCAGGCTGATTAGAGTCTGAGGGCTGCAGGGTGAGGATGTACACATGTGGTGCACTGGCTTATCAATGCCAGTGGGCTAAACCAGCCATCAGCCATACACAGGAGAACACTAGCATGACTCCTCGGGCCACAGGTGAGACTGCATAAAAAAACCAGCCACTCACCTACTACACACACAGCCTGTAATCACTGTTACAGTCTCAAAGAAAAAACTTGAAAGGAACGCATAGTGGGGGATACCTCCTTCCAGGAACAGCTCAGGTGCAATGGTTGTCATAATGGACATGCAGAATAGTGCTTACATACATACATACATTTTAAGTAATTTCTAAAATAGAATATGAATATTGTCCAGTTATATGGTAGATGATGAGTTATACAGAGATGATATGACGCCTGGAATACGACCACATTGGTCATACTCAGCTGGGCCTGTATACAAAACTGAGCATTCTTAGCTATGGTACAAAGCGGGGAAAAACTAAATCCATGGACCATGGATGGACAGACAGACATAGTTCCGAGTCTGTCTGTCATTCTTCAATGGGCAAAGAGGCGATGGCGTGCGGGATACTGAAGTGTGAAAGCAGCGGCCCCTGCTATAGTATAGGGGCTGCTGCTCGATGCATTGGTCTCGCCACCCCCCGGACTTGAATAGAGATAGTCCATATGTATGCAGACACTGTGGCTCTGTGTATTGAATGGCGGAGGCCAAGGTCTACCTTACATCCCACACCCGTTGCTTTGAAAATGGAGGGCTGCTGTATATATATATATATATACGACTCTAGCTCCTTTGACGTTTTTCTCCACATCCATAATACACCTCTTTTCCATCACTTTTTCTAAAAGCATGGTGCTCTGCACCATTGTTGCTTTTTCAGTGAATATTGACCAGTAACCTCCTCCCCTCCCTCCAACCCCTGCCACACATACACGCTAATCATTTATTTTTCTCACAAGCGTTGAAAAGTTTATATCGAGCATGTGTCGTGTATTGTTTCGGTGTGTGTGTGAAGACACGGTGTTCAAGGGTCAGGGCCGTGACGGTGGTGATGAAGAACACAGGCGAAGGGGACAAGAGGTGGAGAAGAGATATAGATATTTCCACTGACACGAGAACGACAGTTCTGACAAGGTGGAATGGCTGCTTTAGTGCCGCACACGCACACACACACACGCACGCACACACAGACACGCACACGCACACACACGCACGCACACACACACACACACACACACACACACACACACACACGCACACACACGCACGCACACACCACACGCACGACACACACGCCACACCACGCACGCACACCAGCAGCGCACGCACCGCGCACGCACACACACACGCACACACACACACACATACGCACACACACACGCACACACACACACGCCACACGCACACACGCACACACACACACACGCGCACACCTCATGAATGAATGTTGTAGTGCATCGTGTCATGTCATAAGATGTTTCACTAACTTTTTATCATTTGAAAGAAAGAAAGAAAAATTTAAGACAGAAAGAAAGAAAGAAGAAAGAAAGAAAGAAAGAAAGAGAAAAAAAGAAGAAGAAAAAAGTAAACAAAAAACAAAACAAAGCTATAATGGTTCCCTAACGTCAAAATCTTGGTTGTGTTGTGTAGGTTAGACAAGGTGTTGATTTGCTCCTCTGCCCAATAAGGTTCCACGGATATATTGGTCCTCGGTGCGAGCCTGTCCTCCTCGTGGTCCCGCCCAGCAGCCTGTCCTCCTCGTGGTCCAGCCCAGCAGCCTGTCCTCCTCGTGGTCCCACCCAGCAGCCTGTCCTCCTCGTGGTCCCGCCCAGCAGCCTGTCCTCCTCGTGGTCCCACCCAGCAGCCTGTCCTCCTCGTGGTCCCGCCCAGCAGCCTGTCCTCCTCGTGGTCCCGCCCAGCAGCCTGTCCTCCTCGTGGTCCCGCCCAGCAGCCTGTCCTCGTGGTCCCGCCCAGCAGCCTGTCCTCCTCGTGGTGCCGCCCAGCAGCCTGTCCTCCTCGTGGTCCCGCCCAGCAGCCTGTCCTCCTCGTGGTCCCGCCCAGCAGCCTGTCCTCCTCGTGGTCCCGCCCAGCAGCCTGTCCTCCTCGTGGTGCCACCCAGCAGCCTGTCCTCCTCGTGGTCCCGCCCAGCAGCCTGTCCTCGTGGTCCCGCCCAGCAGCCTGTCCTCGTGGTCCCGCCCAGCAGCCTGTCCTCCTCTGTGGTCCCGCCCAGCAGCCTGTCCTCCTCGTGGTCCCGCCCAGCAGCCTGTCCTCCTCTGTGGTCCCGCCCATTAAGTGGGAGGTTGCCTCCTCTGGTGGGCC
>PIJE02000826.1:119301-124739 GCA_002895965.2 Coryphaenoides rupestris | reverse complement strand
CTACAGCACAGACAACACACACATAGTACACACACACACACACACACACACACACACTTAATTGTTCTTCGTTCCTGCTCATTTGCTACAAACTACTCTTAATAGAAGGGCTATATAAATACACACACACACACACACACACACACACACACACACACACACACACACACACACACACACACACACACACACACACACACACACACACACACACACACACATTCTTTAGAATGGGCTGTGTGGGTGGGTAGTAAGGGGGGAGTGGGCGGGTGAGGGTGGGGGGTTGGAGTGGAAGAGGCTCTTTGAAAAGAAAGAATGAAAAAGAGGGAGAGAAGGGAGAAAAAAAGTGGCGTTCATAGACATCCTTTCTTCTCTTGTTCTATCTCTTTATTGGGACTGTGTTTCGTCCCCCCCGCCTCCCTCCCTCCCTCCGTCCTCTGATAAATGCCACAGTAGCCTTTCGCTAGCCGCCACAATGGACGACCTGTTTCAGAGAGGGGAGACAGAGAGGGGGGGGGAGGGGGAGGGAGAGGGGGGGGGGGGGAGAGAGAGAGAGAGAGAGAGGCATGAAAAGGGGGATTCTTTTTTAACCTGCGTCTCTGAAAAGCCGAAGCAAGAAGAAAGAGGGGCTCTCTCTCTCGCTCTCGCTCTCGCGCTTGCTCTCTCTCTCTCGCTCTCTCTCTCGCGCTCGCTCTCTCTCTCGCGCTCGCTCTCTCTCTCGCGCTCGCTCTCTCTCTCGCACTCTCTCTCTCTCTCTATCTCTCGCTCTCTCTCTCTCTCTCTCTCTCTCTGTGTGTGTGTTTTGTGAAGGGGAGTAGTTGTGTCATCAGCCTATTTATACATCTTCTTTAGAAAGACTCCAAAGGGCAGGAGAACATCAGAGCGACCAAGAGGGAGAGAGAGAATGCATCCACAGAGAGAAGGACTTTTAGAAGGGTTGTTTTTTTTCTGGAAAGGGTTGTTTTCAGGCGGAGACTAAAAACAAGTCGAGAGTCGAGAGCGTCCAAATATACATGCAGCAAGAGCATTGAAATTGTTGTGACATTTCCTCCAAAGTGTGTCATCACATTGTGGATCACATTTTTGGATACGGTATCCATCTTGACAATAATTATGTCTAATAAAGCAATCAATTGGTGATGTTGTGCCCCATGCAGTGTCACGAGTACTTTAATTGTTAATATCTTTAGTGAGAAAACCATAAAATACAATAAGCACAACAAAATGTGTGGGCAAGAGTCTTCCTCCAATTGAGGAATTGACTTCTAATCATATTACCAATAATAATAGTTTATTAAGGAGACTTTACTCAAACTACTACACTACTATCATTACTCATAAGTAATTGCAGTAAACTGTGTTTGCTGTCCTGTTGTTAAAACGTGTGACGTGTGATTTTTGAAGATCAATGTATTTCTGTGTTCTTATCACGCAACATCCCCGAGAATGCACACAAAGCAACGTTTTTATTTTTCCTTCCTTGGGCTGCTTATTATGTGTGTTCTGTCTAGCGAACAGCAGATAAACTTGCTTCAACAGCTTAGCCTGAGTGCCAAAGACTTCCATTGTTGTCCAAAAAAAAAGAAAGTCTCTGAGCCATTCTTGCGTACAATGACACTTTCCGGATGCGTAACATTGTACTTGGAGGAGGGTTTTTGTGTACATTTTGCTGCTGCTGCTGTACAACTTATTTAACACTCACAATGTTTCCTTTTTTTTGGGGGTTGTTTCATCAAAGCTAGAACGGGCACAGAGCTGAGCCGGCCTGCATTTATTTCCACCACCTCGTGTCCTTTATCCTTTTGATCGCAACGCAACAAAGCGTTTGTTTTTTTTACATGACAATGATAACTCATTTGCCACCGACTATAAAAGGCTCCCCCCCCCCCCCAAAGTAAGAAGGGACATGTGAGTGGGGGGCCGTGATAATAAGCACAGTAGCGCATGCGGATGACACACTTGATGACGGTGCCCAGCGTTCTCTCTTCAGCGTGCATCATTTGGCCAGTGGTTGGAAGAAAGACTTGGCTTTCTTAATGAAGTAAAAATAGTAATAGTAGACACTCTGTTACAAGTAACAAGTCCTGCATTGAAAATGTTGTTGCATGTTAAAAGTAACAAATAATGAGCATCAAAATATACTTGGTAAAAGTAAAAGTCAAACTCAAGTTTTGCATGGCCCATCTCATTAAAAAAAAAAAGAATATTATTGGATTAGAATTATTAATGTATTCATATGTTCATCGCTTTAATGTTGCTGCTGGGAAATGCAAACCTAATTTTTATTTATTTTATTTGATTACTTTGCATATTGCTCGGTACAGCTTGTGAATGCCCCCCTGGGGACCAATAAAGCCTTATTGATATAATAATATCCTTATTTAATTATTGATTATAATTTGCAAAGTAGCTCGTAACTAAAGCTGTCAGATCAAGGCAGTGGGGTAAACGGTACAACATTTGCCTCAGATGTAGTAGAGACGACCTATGAAGTAGCAGAAAATAGAAATAGTTCAATTACTAATACTTCAGATTTGTACTTGAGTACATAATATATATGTGTGTGTGTGTGTGTGTGTGTGTGTGTGTGTGTGTGTGTGTGTGTGTGTGTGTGTGTGTGTGTGTGTGTGTGTGTGTGTGTGTGTGTGTGTGTGTGTGTGTGTGTGTGTGTGTGTGTGTGTGTCGTGAGAGCCTCTACACCGCGGGGCAGCCCCCTGGACTCCACAAAGGGAAAATATGGAGGAAAAATGTGTTCTTTGTGGCGCCTCTATCGCTCCATCGCAGTGAGCCGGGCTTTCCAACAGGGCTCTTTGTGTGCGCACACAACAACGGCACCTTATCACACCGATAGACGCACCTCATCTGTGTATGAACTCACACACACACACACACACACACACACTCACACTCACTCACTCCACTCACTCACTCACTCACTCACTCACTCACTCACTCACTCACTCATGCTAAATTCTCCAAATCAGGTGTGGGTTCTTGCACTTGCGCACACTTTCTTGAGTTCAAATGAACATGAGAACACGGGTTAGATGCACATGCAGACACAGACAGAGAAGCCTGGTGAATCCACACTAGATTGGAGTTTGGGTTGTTGATGTGTTTGTGTTTCTTATGGACTCTGCCCAGCCGTTTGGTCCAGCACCCTCCTCCACATCAAAAGGGGGCAGGAGAACAGAGGGTGGGTGGAGGTGGGTGGAGGTGGAGGAGGAGAGATGGGCCTTTTGTGTTCCTGTCCCCTCACACCTCATTCACTCGTCATGAGCGCACCGGTCAGCAACGCAAGAAGCACCACCTTGTGTTGGTGACATCTCTCTCTCTCTCTCTGTCTCCCTCTCCGTCTCTCTCTCTCTCTGTCTCCCTCTCCGTCTCTCTCTCTCTCTGTCTCCATCTTTGTCTCTCTCTCTCTGTCTCCCTCTCCGTCTCTCTCTCTCTGTCTCCATCTTTGTCTCTCTCTCTCTGTCTCCCTCTCCGTCTCTCTCTCTCTCTGTCTCCATCTTTGTCTCCAGCCCTTTTTACACAGCCTGTTCAGGGTGCTAATGTTGCGCCTTTACTCCGCCTCGCCTTCTGTATATAATGTACAAACGAGGAATGATGGAGCATTCTAGTTCAGGCAGCGGAGGTCGTAACAAAAACTGGATCGACAATCTGTGTAAAAAGGTTGACCCGGCGTGGTGGGACAGGGGTGTGTCGTCGTGACGATGTGTAATGCGCACATTTCGGCAATATCTTCAATTTCTTTAATTTTGTCCTCCCAACGTATTTCTGATCACACAAGCGCAATGCTTGCACAAATTCTCCATCGTAACATTAGATCAATATGCTGGAGGCCCGCGCAACTTTACTTGCCTTTTGAAGAGTGTCTATAAATGTGCGTGGTTAGCAAAAGCATCTCAACACAGTTCACGTGCTATTATTGTTTTAGGAAGCAGCCTCTTGTACATTATGCTAGACGCTGACACTGTTGTGTTGCACAACAGTCACGTGATGCCTTGACTCTGCAACGCCGGCATGCTGCTGTGTGAAAGCACACATCGTTGCAGCAATATGCCGGCTTTCTTTGCATCTGTGTAAAAAAAGCCAAGTCACCATAATGAAGGACTTCTTTACGGCAATATTGCGGGATCTCTGTGTAAAAGGGGCTCGTCTCTGCATGTGTATATAAGTATTACGTCCTGCTGTCCTTCCTGTAAAAGACACAAGACACACACACACACACACACACACATCTGATCAGAGGAGAGAGAGAGGTCCTCATTCAACCGGAGGAGTGTTCTCCTAGTGAGGGGGTGGTTGCCCCGGTTCCTGACGTATGAAGTGAGAGAGCCAGCATGCTATGGTGTCTGTGTTTTCCCAGCTCACGCCTCAGCTTCACACCTGAACCCGGAATGTGTTTGCATAAAACCACCCGAACCTTACACACCTGCTAGGATAAGGTGCGTGTGTGTGTGTGTGTGTGTGTTATTGACATATGTGTTGTGTTGGTTATGTGTGTGTGTACTGGGGGGGGGGGGGGGTTGTGGTGGTGAAATGTCACCTGTGGACAGATCTGTAATTATGCAAATGAAGGCCCTCATTGGCGGAGGGAGAGTGAAGAGGGCCTTTGTGTGTCTCCCTTGAGATGAGGGAAGGAGGGGGTGACAGCAGGAGTGTGTTTGTGTTTGTGTGTGTATGTGTTGTGTCTATTAAAGAAGAATACTGCAGGTGATGCACATGATCATCACACGCAACCCCATGGGGGGGGCGGACATACCTCTGGCCGCTGGGGGGGGGGGGGGGGGGGGTTGGTGTACGGGCTGACCACGAGATACCGGCTGAAGACAACGGTGCAGGTTCTCGAAATGACACTTTCCACTTAAGTTTGATGTACTTTTGTTTTACAGAAATCGTGTTTTTAGGAAGTGCATGCATTCAGACAGGTGCCGGTGCAGGCGTTGCATGTTTGCTCTTTGTTTTTCACAACACAATCAATCTCTGCACAATGGATTTGGAGCTCGAGCCACTTCTGATTTTATTGGAAAAACTCTGGATCTAGTCTTCGCCTTTTTAAAAAAAAAATATATATATATATATATAAAATCTAACCATAACCACGCAAGTTTTACATCTGAAATTGTGAATAGCTTTGAATCTTTGGGAAATGGCTTCATTTTGGGATATGTATATAAATCCTCTTTCTTATTTTTTGTTCTGTTCATTTGTTCTTTCTTTCTGTCCCTCCCACTCTTCTCTTTTTCTTTTGTACCTTTACCTTCCCATTTTGTTATTTCCCCCTCCGGCGTAACAAACAAAAAGAAAAGACAAAGACAACGTAACTCAACAAACTGCTTCTGTCAGGGAGGGGAAGGTATCCGACAGAAGGAAATAAAAGGGAACGGACTCAGCCAATCTTCTGTCTGGGGTTGATCGGCAGTTCAGACGGT
>PIJE02000826.1:51801-116801 GCA_002895965.2 Coryphaenoides rupestris | reverse complement strand
GTGTGTGTGTGTGTGTGTGTGTGTGTGTGTGTGTGTGTGTGTGTGTGTGTGTGTGTGTGTCCTGCGTGCATACATTCATCCAGCCCAAGTCGTTCTGTCCAAGTTCACTGAGGTTCAGCCTCACTCGCTCACAATTTGTCTTTGTCAGGCCGTGTTCCTTTTACTCGCTCTCTGCACCTCTCGCTCTCTGTCTCTCTATCACTCCCTCTCTCTTTGTCTCTCTCCCTGCCATTGTCTGCAGGCCTTCTAAGCCATTTTCTATTCCCCTTTGTCAGACGCACGCACACGCGTGCACGCACACGCTGACAAATTATACAGTACCCTATAGACAATTGTCATGCAGACAGCTATTGGAAAACTGGCCCTGCAGCAACTTGACCTCTGACCTTTCTGAATTCTGCAGTAACCTGTGCCTCGGCTTCTGAATTGCAGTCACCGCGCTCACGTCCCTGGCTAGGGTTACCGCGGCCTCAAGGCTGCTGGATCACAGAGCAGACTTTATTGCAATGTACTTGTTGCTTTCTTATAGTTGCCAACTTTTCAGATTAACGTTAAGAGAAGTTGTTCATTATTTTGTGGATGTCTTGATGAAAATGTCACTCATGTCATTAAAATCGAACCATGACTATACTGTTTAGACGAAAAATTCAATTGAATTAAAGAAAAATTTCTCCCCTTCCAGAATGGTGGAGCCCAGCCCCCAAGCGCTGCGTCTCCATGCCAACGGGGATGTCGGCATGGTGGTTGTCGGTGTCAAAGTTGAAGAGGAGGAGGAGTCTAGCGACGGAGGAGAAGGGGCCGTATCCCGTCACCACACCCCGCCTACCAAGCAGTCTCCCTCGCGCGATTGGCCGGGGATGCCGTCCGTCGAGGCGCGCCAGCTCACCCCGCCGCTGTCCTGCTCGCCCTCGGTAAGGACCCGCCCCCACGTGAAACCACGGCTGCCTCTTATTGGTCGATAAATGTTGTGGTGATGAAGCACATTCCGACCCTTGTTACTCAAACTGTACAACAAAAGATTTAGCCTAAATAGGTTAACGGGCTACATGCCCTGAAAACAAAACCGACCAGGAAGTTCAGTAAAAATAGACGCGCCATTGTTCGTGTTTTGTTGTCTCGCTTACTTCCCTAGGAATGTGATTGGCTGACAGTGTTCTCGCTGTGCTTGTGTCCTGCTCCCTGATAGGACGGCTCCCCAGGTAAGGAGCACCCGCGGAGGCAGAGCCCCCCCGTGGGCCTGAGGGACGCCGGGGTCTACGGCCGGGCGGATGGGCGGCCCGTCTTCAGCGAAGGTACCGCCGTTGGACCCCCGCCCCTACCCACGCCCCCACTACCCATCATGCCTGTGTTTGTCTCGCTCCCCTTTAATTTTGTTCTTCACCCTCCTCTCCCTCTAACACAAGCACACTGTAAGCCACATCCAGTGACTTAAATTGATCTAAATGTAACTTGGATTATTTGACCTCTTCCATTAGGAATATAATACTTGTTATTAGATTATACTATGAAGATGAATTAACCTCGCCAATTCATATATCCGACAATGGAAATTCTTTGTCAGTAATTCTGAGCTGTGAACCACTACTGAGCAATACATCAAAAACATTTTTATGTATTGCCACAAATAAATGGGTGCGATTAACAGGAATAGATGATGGGGAGTAATTAAATACGAACTAAACAAGTTTACGTTTATTTATTGATAGAGCACATTTTCAAACAACCACCGTTGACCGAAGTGCTGTACAATAAAATAGCATAAAACTAAATAATATATAACAGTATAGGAAGCAGTAGACATAACAATAACATACTAATAATAATCCAAGTATACATTTAGACATGGATAAAATATCAAACACAAGGGGTTAAAAGTGAAAGACAACCTTAAGGACATTCAAAGGCCTTAGAAAACATCTGTGCCTTCATTTTTGTGTTACAAATGTCTACAGAGGGGCAACACTTGAGTGAGAGTGGTTAGCTGTTCCAAAGCCTTGGGGTGGCTCCAGAGAAGGCACCAACACCCTTACCCTTCAGCCTTGATCGAGGGACAGCCAGGAGGAGCTGGTGTGAGGACCTGAGAGATCTGGGGTTGGAGACAGAGGACAGAGGAGCTCATAGACAGAGGAGATGTACTGGGGGGACAGGCCATGTAAGGCTTTGAATGCAAATAATAAGACCTTAAACTCAGTTCTGTACTTGAGCGGTAGCCGGTGCAGGGATGCCAGTATGGGTGTCATGCTGTCTCTCTTCCTGGAACCAGTTATCAGCCTAGCAGCAGCATTCTGCTCTGACTGCAGGCCAGACAGTGATGATGATGGCTGGTTCCCAGGTAGAGAGTGTTACAATAATCGAGCCGTGACGTTATTAACGCATTTGAGTCTTCAGGTCCTTGAGTGAGACCTGAATGAGTCTGGCGATGTCTCTTAGCTGAAAAAAGCACCATTTCACAACAGAGTTGATATGTTTTTTTAATTTTAGTGCTGGATCGGGAATGACACAAACATTTCTGACATGGGTGCAAAGATTAGACGCCAGGGGCCCTGAGTGGTGGTCAGCTATACCCCCCAAAAAACAAAAAACTAATACTTTAAAGGTACTATATGTAAGAATCAGTGCATTCTGAGCTCCGTGGGTTGAGACAATAACAATCAGAAACTAATGTTAGTTCTAGCAGGTTGTAGCAGGTTGTGGTTGAAGTTGAAACATGAGAGCTTCCCCGACTGTAATGGGAAACTGCATTTAAGGCCTTTCTTTCAGCTGGCATTATGTTCCTTGAGTAGATTGTCATTATGACAGACAAACCGTCCACAACTGGCATTAGCGTGACTTCTTCTTTGACCAGTCTTAAAGATAAGCAGCTGGGGTGAGGGTTGGTTGACCGTTAAACCCCCTCAATGCTTACCTCAGGAAACCTTGTCTGTTAAAGATAGGAAACGTCTCCTATACCATGAGTGGGGTGTAAAGTGTGTTTAAAAGGGACAGGTGAATATCTGTTTGGTACTCACTCTGCTAGAGAGGAGTCTGGTGAATGCATTCATTAAAATACTCTTAATTTCTACAAGTATTGTGTTTACTTCAGTTTGAAGATCTCATTGCCCTAGATGCAATTATTGAATTGCCACGACACGAACTCTCTCTGTTGCGTAGAACAGCAGCTTTTGGGCTGATTTCTGTTATATTTGAGTCAGGTCAGATTTCGCAGAAAAATGGAAAGAAGTAAGATAATTAAAAAATCTAGATATTTGATAGCTTTTTTTTAAAGTGTACTAGGTTTAATTATGATTAGAACTAATATTAGTTTCTGATTGTTATTGTCTCAAGCCACGGAGCTCAGAATGCACTGATTCTTACTCATAGTACCTTTAATCTAAACAAAACACAGAAATGAACGTGGGACATCTGGGCAAAACATTTTTACGTAAGCCTTCTAAGCCCTAATTTGAGTGACCGTAATAAACCCTAAGCTGTATTTAAACTCTAAATTGACAATTTCCCTAACCTATAAACTAAGATTGCATCAACTCGCTTGTGAGACGAGGAACGGCCGTTTACTTGGTGCGTTCGTCGACGGTTCAGAGACTTTCTGACTGCCGTTGTTGTCGTGGGTTCACTGGGCTGGTTCTCCTGGAGCTCTCCTGTCTCTGCTGGGATCACGTTGGTCTGCTGACGTTCTTGGTCGGGTTGATCAGGCTAGCGGTTGATTGCCGGCCAAAACAAACAAACTTGAATCTTGAATCTTGAGTCATCTCTGGGAAACGGCCATCTCGAAAGATTTGCTTGTGTAACTTTGTAAACTTTTTGACGATTCTGAACTTTAACCAACTGGGTCGGGAAGATTATTTAGTAGATAAGTGGATTCACTTTTTGCGTGATTTCTAAAGTAAGAGCAAGAATAGAGAGTGAACAAGAGAGAGGGAAAGAGGGACAAAGAGGGAGTGTGGGGCACATCTGTATGATGATGATGATGATGATGATGATGGTGATGATGGTTACAGGACTGTTTTATGATGGCCCTCGCCCACACACACACACACACACACACACACACACACACACACACACACACACACACACACACACACACACACACACACACCACACTATAGTCAGGAGGGGCGAGCCAGAGATGGAGATAGGGGTATGTATGTATGTAGTGTATATATTTTAACGAAAACAAAAAAAAAATAGAACACATTACGCCTGTCCTCACTACTCTGCACTGGACTTCCAGTTTCTTTTAGAATTGATTTTAAAATGTTGCTACTTGTTTATAAAGCTTTAAACGGGCGAGCACCGTGCTACATCAACGACAGCCTATCACCATATGTACCAACTCCAGCAACTTAGATCATCCACAGCGGACTTACTTAATGTACCTGTGGTTAATCAGAAAGAAAGTGGTGAGAGTGCTTTCTCCTATGTTGCACCAAAACTTTGGAACTCTCTCCCATTGAACATTAGAACAGCAGACAGTCAAAAAATTTAAAAAAGCAACAAAAAACTTTCGTTTTTAATTTGGCTTTTAATTAATTTTTATTATTTTCTACATTGCTTTTATTCTGTCTATTGATTGTATTCTGTCTATTTTATGTTCATTTTATGCCTTAATTTGGCTTTTAATTAATTTTTATTATTTTCTACATTGCTTTTATTCTGTCTATTGATTGTATTCTGTCTATTTTATGTTCATTTTATGCCTATTTTACTGCTGTAAAGCACTTTGGGCTGCAATTTCTTGTATGAAAGGTGCTATAAAAATAACGTTTATTATTATTATATATAATTAAATAGATAAATAGAGGCACTATAGTTTCTAAAACAAGGATTCCAAGAAACTCTTCATGTGTGTTTGGTGTATGCCCTTTTTTGTCTTATTTTTCACTGTCCCAAGTTGTCAATCATCCTCATGAGGATGACTTTGTATTTATATGGGTCATTGTATGTGAGAGAATGTGCATCTCAATAATGTACAGAGGAGGGGACTAGAAGACCATCCATTTGCAAATGGCATCTGGCTAAACTCATCAGTGTGTCTCAATGCTATTTAATTGACGCCGTTTGGGTCCATTCGGTCAGTGTACTGAATACAATTTCTCTTGGGGGGGGGGCGTGTGAGGGTATCCTGCGGAGCGTTCGGTGGGATATATCGCTGAGACCCAGATCAGTCGATGGCCCTGGACCCAAGTGTGTCATCCAAATCAGGGCAGCCAGGTGTGGCGACACCCACACCACACTGTGTGCTCCCTCTGCCTGTGTTTTCATTGTTAAAGGTGTTTGGTAGTTGACTTGAGGCCCCTGAACCTGGTGGGAGAGAGAGGAAACGGCAGGGGTTGGTTGGTTGGTTGGTTGGTTGGTTGGTTGGTTGGTTGGTTGGTGTTTTGTTGTCGTTTTGTTGTTGTGCTTGATGACATTTAAAAACAACTCCAAGGTTACTCAAAATAACCTTGCCAGCCACACAAGTGCACCTTTAATTTTTGAACACACACACACACACACACACACACACACACACACACACACACACACACACACACACACGTACATGCATGGGCACACACATGTAAACCACACACACACCCCCAGGAACACCCAGAAGTGTTCGATCCACACCAACGTTCAAACCCCCCCCCGACCACCATTTGACCCTCTGCTACCGCTGCCGTCTTCGCCTTCGACGCTTTGACCGAGGGTTGTGCGGTGGAACACATTGTCCGTGTGTTCTTTGTACCTCGCCTTTGTGTTGAGGTTGTTGATGTTGTCGTTGATGTTGTTCACAGTCATGCCGACCATCGAGAAGCTGCTGAGCACGGACTGGAAGGAGAAGTTTCTGGAGAGAAGCGCAGAGCAGCTCAAAGGTAAGCAGGGTTACAAAACAGTGCAAAAATGGTACACTACACCATCACCACGACCAACACCCCCCCCCCCTCCTCCACCCTCACCACCGATTGGCCCAAAAAAAGGTCTGTTTCATTTGTTCTGCTCTCATGCCTACAATTGCCTTGTTGCCTACAATCCAAAAAATTGCTTGGAAAGTAATTTCAAAAGTCTCTCAGGCATTAAAGTTTGGGTTAAGATTTACTCCTGTGCTTTGCGATGATTACTTGTTAGCCGGCGCCGTGTCCTCCTCCGCTCTGTTCCAGGTGGAGCTAGACATGATTAAGGGCTCAGAGAAATGTACTTTCTCCCTCCAAAACCTGCAGTCGGTGGAGGAATGGCTAGTTTCATGTACTAAAATGATACTGTATATGTGAATATCACACACACACGCACACTCACACGATGCATGTGTGTCACCCAAAGTCTCCATACGGACACGCACGACAAAAAGAAGTCAACGCGTTGGACTCTCGTGTCGTCTCAGCCACGCCGCTCGCGCTGACCTCTGACCCGCCGCTCAGGTACGCCGGAGTCCCTGGCGGAGAAGGAGCTGCAGCTGCTGGCCATGATCACGCAGCTGAGCGGCCTGCGCGAGCAGCTGCTGGGGGCGCACGCCGAACAGCGCAACATGGCCGCCCTGCTCCTGGAGAAGCAGCAGCAGCAGATGGAGCTGGCCCGCCAGCAGCAGGACCAGGTTGTTGCTCACGCTCACCACGCGCCTCATCCATAATAACAACGGCTAGCGCTGCTGGCAGGGCTAACCCTGTTTACCGCTGCTAGTTCTGCCGCTATGCACTTTTACACTTACCCCCTCGCCGTGTGTGTGTGTGTTGTGTGTGTGTGTGTGTGTGTGCGTGTGCGCAGATTGCCAAGCAGCAGCAGCAGTTGATCCAGCAACAGCACAAGATCAACATGCTCCAGCAGCAGATCCAGGTCAGTCCATGAAGTGGTTCTATCTCAGTCCAGTTCTATCTCAGTCCGGTTCTATTTCAGTCCAGTTCTATCTCAGTCCAGTTCTATCTCTGTCCGGTTATGTCCATGTAGTGGTTCTATCTCAGTCTGGTTCTATCTTAGTCCATTTAGTGGTTCCATCTTAGTCTGGTTCTATAACAGTCCATGTCGTGGTTCTATATGTCATGGTTCTATCTCAGTCCACGTCGTGGTTCTATATGTTGTGGGTCTACATCAGTCCATGTAGTGGTTTTCTCTCGGTCTATGTAGTGGTTCTCTCAGTCCATATCGTGGTTCTCTCAGTCCATGTCGTGGTTCTATACGTCATGGTTCTATCTCAGTCCATGTCATGGTTCTCTCAGTACATGTCGTGGTTCTATACGTCATGGTTCCATCTCAGTCGATGTCATGGTTCTATCTCAGTCCATGTCGTGGTTCTATACGTCATGGTTCTATCTCAGTACATGTCGTCGTTCAATCTCAGTCCATGTCGTGGTTCTATACGTCATGGTTCCATCTCAGTCGATGTCATGGTTCTATCTCAGTCCATGTCGTGGTTCTCTCAGTCCATGTCATGGTTCTATCTTGGTCCATGTTGTGGTTCTATCTCAGTCCATGTCGTGGTTCTCTCTCGGTCCATGTAGTGGTTCCATCTCAGTTGATAAGTGTTCTCAGTCTGTATAATAAAACACTGCAAATAAAGTAAGAAGTTGAAGGGGTGATTGTGGAGAGATACGTTGTGGTTTCTCTTCTCGTACATCCTGTGTGGTGCGGAGCGATCCCACTCAAGCAAGCGATGCCGCGCGATGCTTTCCGTGATTACTGATTAGGACGTTGATGCCGTGTACGCCACGTATCTCCAGCATCGCTGAAAAGAGCCGTCCAAAAAAGTGTAGAAAGAACATTCTATTGATGGTGTTGGCGCTCTCATGCAGCCACGACCAAAGTGTTGCTAAATAACTTTGTTGTAAAGGCCTGTTGTAGCGGAATATGATAACCCCGATCTGATTAGCTTCCATGCTTCTCTAACCACTGTGGGGACTTTTTTGTATTATTGCTGTGAAAGGAAGTAGATAGCATTAGAGTATGAGACATAAAATAAAAAAAATAAGAAACCATTAAAGCTATTGAAAAACGGAATTTAAGATAAATAAAATATTTATCTTAATATAAGGTTATATTTATTATATTTTTATGAACACGAAGGTCTTGGGGAATTATACAATCGCCCGACAAGACCTACCACTGTGAGCCTCAGTTCAAATAGCACTAGTTCTAACGAGAATGAAGTGTTGTGTTTCCAGCTGAAACACAACACTTCATAACTAACTGAGGTATTTGTTCTTACCTTAGCGATACCACGTTCTGTTTGGAAATATGGAAATAACTTTGCACTGTGTACCTTTTATACTCAAGAAGAAACCCGTGTTACAGTCTGCATTTCAACAACGAACAAATCATCTATTGTTTGAAATTATATGCTATGGTAAAAAAACTTTTTGCCAAAATAAATCATATTTTTTAGATAAAATATCCCAATTTAGCAACGTTGAAAGGAAATGTTAACATTTTCAAAGGCAAATATAAACAATACAAATATTGTAACTGAAAGTTTCCCTCATTTTCAAATGTCTAGATTTATGAATAAACCATGAATTCATGAAATTCATAATTTCTAAACTCAAGGCAGTTGCATTACCACTTTATGGTGTGTGTGTGTGTGTGTGTGTGTGTGTGGTGTGTGTGTGTGTGTGTGTGTGTGTGTGTGTGTGTGTGTGTGTGTGTGTGTGTGTGTGTGTGTGTGTGTGTGTGTGTGTGTGTGTGTGTGTGTGTGTGTGTGGTGTGTGTGTGTGTGTGTGTGTGTGTGTGTTGTGGCTCCAGCAGGTAAACATGCCCTATGTGATGATCCCGGCCTTCCACACCAACGCCCCAGGCTCTCCAGGTGTCCTCTGACCCCCAGTTAACGCTGCCCCTGCAGCCGATCCCCTGCAAGCCAGGTGAGCTTGTTATCCTCTGCAACAGAAACATGTACACAGAACCACGCTAGCCTCCATCTAATGTCTTCTAAAAGGATCGATGCTGATGTGCCAATCTGTTCAAAACATGTGTGTTTGTACAATAGTGTGTACAGTGTAAAAGTGTTTGAGGATGGAATTGGACTAATTGAATCTCCATTTTAATTAATTTAATATCCATCAACTTCATGTTTTATCTTTCACATCCTAATTACTGTCACGGTCAGGTCATCACTGTTTGAGATTCTGTGCATTTAGCAATATCTCTCCTCCTCCTCCTCCTCCTCCTCAGTAGCTTGATGTTTGATGTTTTAATTTATTTGTATCCAGGCAAAAAGTGGGGGAACTAAATAATAAATATGTCACAAATAATTGTTATTTGAGGGTAAAGGTGTGTCCATTGTGACATATTATCACTATTAAAATCTATTCTAATTCTGTAAAACCAGTTCATACCTTACCTTTTGAAAACAAAATATTGGTCATGTTGAATAATAATTGCCATTACTGCAGAGTTCCCAAGTGTTTGTCTGAATATTTCACATTGAATATGCATATTAATTACTGCTTTCAGAGTGGAAAACCTTGAGCAATCAATGACCAAATAATGTGAAATTAAGTAATAACAAACATACATTTATTCTAGAGACAAAACAGGACACAACAATATTCAGCGCTGAAGGATCACACAGTTCAACAGCCATCATGGTTGTTGGAGTGTGTGAGCTCCGAACAAAGTTTGCATAGAGCTTATGAAAGATGAGCTCCTCTCAGGGAGAGGAGGAGATGTCTCCTCCCATGAAGACATCTGGGGTTTTCCACAGATAAGGTATATACAGTGTAATCCGTTTATAGTGATCACGTTTGTCCGGGTCAAATAGATCACAATAAGCGGTTGATTACTATAACCGAAATTTTCTAATTTTCTTTATTTTGTATGCTGATTACCATCCAATTGACATTTGTATGTATAATACATTAATACATGTATAAAGTAATGAAACGGACAGCTTTCCTATTTACTGGATTATATTACAGCAAGTTAACTGAAAAATACTGTACAGTACGTACATTAACGTTACAGTACAGCTGTTTGAAACGCGATTCAAATATCAAATTAAATGACAGCATTGCAGTGAGTGACTTTCTTTTACCCGACATGGTGCGCGAGGTGCGCGCGATGTGCTGCAGCACCAGCGCTCACCAGCCGTGAGCGCGCGAGCCGCTCTAAATGACCGTAATTTATTAATTTCTCTCACATATGTTTTGTATAAAAGGACCCAAAATGATCTCTATAAGCGGACTGCTTGATCGCTATAAGTGAATTATTTAAACAGTGTTTGTATAGGAACGATTCTGTCCCAGGCTCTTTGATCCATATAAGCGGTTGATCACTATATCCGTGATCACTATAAGCGGATTACACTGTAACACAAATCAGGGATACGACCTTGAGTGCCTAGGAGGAGAGGTCTCCTCTCCAGAAGACGTCCGGGGTTCTTCACAGTCAAGGTCTCCCTCATTAATCAGGGATACGACCTTGACTGGTGCCATGGTGTCCTGGAATGTTAGGTCACTTAGAGTTCAATAAAAGTAGAGTCTCTTGCAGAACAACATGTACAGTATGTGCAAGACTAATACATTAACGTTTTTCCTTTTGATCAAGGCAGCTGCTTGAGCAATACGACATGACAGTTGGCAAAACAGTACGACAGTAATTGATTGAAGTGAAGTGATAAAGCTTTCTGGCTGATTCTTGACTGCACATAGTCCGATGGTCAAACTAAACATCATAAGCAGCAGTCTCTCTCTTGGTTAAACTCTCTCTGGTAATGGCAAAATACCACCAACATGGTCCTTATAAATCAGTATGGTCCTGTGCAAGTGTGGTATTGTTTTTTTTTTATGGCAGTGGTATGAGCCATCACACTGGTAATAGTATGGACCTGTTGTTAGTATGAGCCTGGTATTATGGTACTGGTATTAGTATGGTACTGGTATTGGTATGATCTTGGTATTGGTATAGTCCTGGTATTGGTACAGCCCTGGTATTGGTAGGTTCCTGGCATTTGTACGGCCTTGGTATTGGTCCAGTCCTGCTATTGGTTCGGTCCTGGTATAAGTACAATCCTGGTATTTTTCAGGTTCTTGCATTGGTACGGCCCTGGTATTTGTACAGTCCTGGTATTTTTCAGCTTCCGGTCCTGGTATTAGTACGGTCCTGCCATTGGTATTGCTATTGGTACGCTCCTGGTGTTGCTGGTGTAGTGTGTGTGTGTGTGTGTGTGTGTGTGTGTGTGTGTGTGTGTAACGTGTGTGTGTGTGTGTGTGTGTGTGTGTGTGTGTGTGTGTGTGTGTGTGTGTGTGTGTGTGTGTGTGTGTGTGTGTGTGTGTGTGTGTGTGTGTGTGTAACGTGTGTTTGTCGGAGAGCAACATCACATGGTCCTAGCACACACTCCAGCTCAAGGTCTGTTTTCAGAGAAGATGGATGCTCCATCAACGAGCCAGGTTGTAGGCTTTTATTTGAACAATAGAGTAGGCCGTACCTCCCACATAGAAAACACACTGTGTGTGTGTGTGTGTGAGCAGTAAATAGAATGGTCACATCTAGAGAAAGCCGCTATGCAAGAACTGGCTTTCACAGTCTTAAAAGCTTTGAAGCGGCCTCGTGTTTTTCTACCTTTTGAAACCTAAAAGACACCAAGGCCAATTAAAAAAAATGTGGGCAGAGTGTACAGATAGCCTCTTCCACACACAAAAAGATGCACACACGTGTGCATTGTCGTCATAGAATGGAAGAGTATTTCGAGAAATTAGTATACGAAAAAAGCCGAGAGAACATTGAGTCAAGATGGAGATTTAGAGATGTATTTTCTATTCAGGAACATAATGGCCCTGAAAGGGACAATGAGACGAGACAGAGACTGTAGAATTACTATGGTTGAACATTATTTTCCATGCCGCTTGTTATGGAAAGGAGGAAGGTATGTAGGTAGGTATGCATTACATTGTAGCATGTGACGTGTTTTGCTTCAAATCATTTGTTGTATTTCAAGTTCCTATCTTCCCCCTCTCTTTGGTTGTCGTCCGGCAGTGGACTACCCCATGCAGTTGCTACCAAGCCCTCACCCGACCCCCGGCAAGAGGACCAGTGGTTCCTTCCGTCAGGTAAGGCCATTGCTGTCGCTTTTTAACAGAATACACCACATTTTCTGCAGGAAATGCATTTTCTAGTTCCTTTAACATGCATGCTCCTTTAAATATTGCATGTTTACAAAAATTCCAATGGGCATTTACTGTGTGCGTGTCTGTGTGTGTGTGTGCATGCAAACAGGTGCATGTGATTGTATGTTGCTGTGGGTGTGTGTGAGCAAATATTTTTGGACCACTTTTTTACTTTCTTATGATCTTTACTATCTGATGATCATTGAAGATGAAAATGAAGTGCTGTATATAACAATAACAGAGTGTGTCAAGTGGGGACTGGAGTCCACATTCACAACATTTTATGCTGTATGCCAGGTTGACGACACCAAACACTGACAACATCTTTTACTATCTCAGTTGATCCAGTTTGTTCGCTTGCTTGCCGACATGGTTGCAGCAAATCTGGCAAGCCAGGGGTGTCAGAATGGGCAGAGGGCGTGGTCAACTCAGAGAATAGTGAATAGCACAGAACAAAACAAACATGTTACAGAATGCACATCTCAAAGGATAGCATACTGGCTGGAGCTGATTTCATCCATGTGGCCGATGGGAAGACATTGAACCTGACATTGAAAACATATTAAATGACTTTCCAATCAATGTGCAACATTTTAGCTTTCAAAATGTTTTAATAATGCTTTACAAATGCTTTTTAAAAACATTTCCCACAGCAGGAACAGACTTTGACAGGTGAACAGAATCGCGCGGGGTCACAGGCGGGACGAACCGCATAAAAACAGCACCTATTGGAGGATATTGAAATGGCGCTCATTCTTGCTCAGAAACCGTTTTTGTTGTTTTGCTTTTGCGGTCCGGATCAAAATGATCAGTGGCTCGGGGGCGGCCCGGTGAATAGGCCCCGGATTAAAGTGTTTCACAAAAGACAGGAACACACTGAATAAGGTGTGACACCTGGGCTCTGACATGACAAGTCAGTCATGCATCATCACAAATAGACGCACACACACACACACACACACACACACACACCCTCTCACCTTTGTTTTCTGTGCTTGTTCCTTTGTAGTAAAAGAATCAGCGTGTTTACTCTCACAATGTGTGTGTGCGTGAGCATGTGTGTGAGCGTGCTTGTGTGTGCCTGCGTTTGCGTGTTAGTGTGTGTGTTAGTGTGCGTGTTAGTGTGTGTGTTAGCATGCGTCAGTAGCCCCACCTTGACTTCTTCTTCTTCTTCTTCTCCTTTTCTTTTGTTTGTCGTGGGCACGTCTTCAGGAGTCCGGGCAGCCGTTGAATCTGACCTCCAAGCCCAAGGGCCTGGAGCTGGGGAAGACGCCCAGCCCCCAGAGCTTTGAGCTGGGCATGCCGGGCATGCAGGGCTCCTACCGGCCCCGGGACATCCAGAGGGAGTTGTCCCTCAGCCCGGCGCGATCTGTGCTCAGTGAGTGCCTCTTCCTCGTGCACATGTCCCCTGTCAGCCTCGCCATATCTACTTAGCAATCATGAGCGCTTGAAACCAGTTCTATTCAAATCTTACTGTACCATCAGCAATATATATTGTTGTTTCACTCTCTTTTGACAAATTTACTCATTGAATGTCGCTTTGGACAAAAGCGACATACAAAGGCTGACATGATCATGTAAATGCCTCACATGATCCACGTTCACACACTGCTGCAAGGCCTCTTCTGCAGCTCTAAATGCATTTGGTAGTTACTGTGATGGATTCTGGAAAGAAAAACAATGTCAAGCCACTTGACAACAAAACACAAAAATGTGATGGAGCATTTGCCTGCAGGTATGAGGCAGGTACAGTATATGACGCCATAATACTTCCATATGAGATAGCATCATATCAAGATCAGAATGTGAAGCAAGACTTGCTGACACGGACAGAGCGATCCATCTATACCTACTGTGTGTATCTATAGCCGCCGTATGAATGGGATGTTGTGACATTCACACACACAGCCTTATCGGTTATCGGTTATGGGTTATGCCCGATCAAGAGGGCAAGGAAAACAAGGAAAGAGGACTTAAAAAAACTCTCTCTCTCTCTTTGTGTCTCTCTCTCTCTCTCTCTCTCTCTCTGTTTCTGTCTCTCTCTGTCTCTCTCTTTCTCTGTATTCAATTTCAATTCAATTTCAATGTCAAGAGCTTTATTGGCGTGGGAAACGTACATGTACATTGCCAAAGCGAGTGGTAAATAAGAAATATGTGTCTCTCTGTCTGTCTCAGGTTTCCTGGGGGAGGGCGACGTGGTCACCCAGGCCATCCACGACGCCCAACAGCTTCTGCGAACCCACGGGGTGTCGGGCAGAGGGAGGGACCAGAGAGACAGAGAGAGCAGTAAGATGGTGAGTCAGTGACCTTCCACGCACACACACACACCTTGTAGTTTATATCTTATGACGGCAATTACCAAACTATCGGTGTGATTTGAACCGCTTGTCAAGACGTCTTGTTCATGGATTATCAACGTGTTGTCGTTGTGTGCTGCGGTCGTGTACGTGCGCGCGGCGGGAACAGGTTCAGTTGTTGAAGCGTAATGTATGCCAGTAATGTTTTGAACTTAAAGGTGTGCGACAGAAATACACACACTTTTCAAAGAACAAAGAGTTCTCGGGGCAAAAATATGCATGCGTGCACACAAACACACACGCCACACGCACACACACACACACGCCACACACACACAGACACGCACGCACGCACGCACACACACACTTGCGATGACGTGAGCAGGTCCTGTCAAAGTCCACAGTGTGGTATTGAGTTACAAGAAGCTGAGGCTGTCGAAAACAAAAGAATGTCTCAGCTGTAGAAGACAAATGGATGGACGCGCACGTGTGTGTGTGTGTGTGTGTGTGTGTGTGTGTGTAAGATTGAAAATTGTGCTAATTTACAAGGGCCTCTTCCATTTATCGCAGAATCTCTTCTCTTGAAAAAAAAAATAGGCTTTTCCATTGGAATAAATTCAATCTTTCTATCCCCATCTGCATCACCTTCTCTCCTTTCTGATGACTGCTCATACCCCCTCCCCCCCATCCTCTCAGTCCGTGAGGAGCACCAACTCTCCCTCACTCCTCTCTCCCCCGTCGCTCTCCTCTCCCTCACTGTAAGGCCGCCTCTCTCGCTCCCGCTCCCTGACGATGGTGGGCGTGGGCGTGGCCGGTCCCTCTGTCCGGCGCTGTGGGGGCGGGGCCTGGGGCAGGTAGTGCTCCAGCAGCGCTGGATAGAAGGGCATGGCGGCCACCGCCATCGACCCGCTGGCCCCCTGGTACTGGGCATCGGCAGGCGCGTAGCTGCGCGGCTGGGGCTCTGATTGGCTGCAAGACAGGAAGCGTGAAATGTGAATAAATATGGCTTTTGGTTTGTTTTCATGTCAATCATGTTCAGCTCTGCTGTAGTACCCGGCGTTACCAGCTGTATGAAGACGTGTGTGTATATATATGTGTATATATATATATATATATATATATATATATATGTATGTATGTATGTATGTATGTATGAGGCCACAGTGTAGCAACCAACCCTGCTACACACCACTGAAGTGTCTTCTCTGGGCACCTCTGACCACCAGGACACAGATAGATGGTTTTAAAAAAAACAGTTTATTGCAGAGTGTTCCCACCAGCGCAGGTGTTAAGTGCTGACATGTCAGAACTCTTCCTGAGTGTGTGTGTGTGTGTGGTGATGGCTGGTTTATCCGGTGTGCCTTGATCGTCCAATGCACCGCAGGTATGCAGCCTCACCCAACCTCAGAGTCTAATCAGACTCTGACTCGGTGGTTAGGCTGCTTAAACCAGCCACCCAACCACACACACACACACACACACACACACTTCCTCGCTAGGTGGGGCCATCTTCACGTTTGTGTATGCCAACACAGAGAGAGAAAGAGAGAGATTTGGTGTGTGTGTGTGTGTTGCGTATGTGTGTGTGTGTCATGCTGCGGTGCGTGTGTCTGTGTGTGTGTTGTGGTGCATGCATGCGGCATCGCGCAAACGGGTGCATGCGATTGTATGTTGCCCTGTGTGTGTGCGTGTTGCGTGTGTGCCTGTGTGTGTGTGTGTGCGTGTGTGTGTGCCCCCCACCTGGGGATGAAGGGGGTCCTCTGCTCCTGCCGGCGGTTCTTCATCATGGCCTTGTACTCCCCCACGCGCAGCCGCCGGCCCTCCACGATGCACGTCCGCTTTGGCCGCGGCTTGTACTTGTAGTCCGGGTAGCGCTCCAGGTGCTGCCTGCTGAGCCGTGCCTGCTCCTCGTAGTACGGCTGCTTCTCCTGGTTGGACATGGACTTCCAGCGGGAACCTGGAGCAGTGGGGGGGCAGAGAGGTGAGGAGAAGCACTGATTGGAGGGTGAGAGGGGGGGCGGCCCGGGGTCAGATTCGATTCAGTCAGTCAGGGTTCTGCTTGGTTTTTAATCAGAATCAGAATCAGACATGTATTTTAAGTACAACTGTCCAATTCGTCTTGGTGCAGGGGACCATTGTCATCATAATGACAATGGTCATCATAATCATCATCATAATATTCATACTACTACTACTACTACTACTAATACTGGGTGCGGCAGTAGCTCAGGAGGTAAGAGCGGTTGTCTGGATACCGGAAGGTTGCTGGTTCGGCTCCGCCTAGCTAAGTGTCAAGGTGTCCCTGAGCAAGACACCACCTAACCCTGACTACTCCTGACGTGTTGGTTGTTACCTTGCATGGTTGACACCACCGTCGGTGTATGAATGGGTGAATGTGAGGCAATACTGTAAAGTGCTTTGGATAAAAGCGATAAATGCAATCCATTTACCATTATCAGGGTGTATGGGATCCCACCCATGGTGTTCTGAGGCTACATGCAGTATGATATGATATAAACATGATGACTGGAGCCCCGCCCTCACCCAGGATCTTGCTGATGGAGGAGTTGTGCATGTCGGGGAAGGCCTGCAGGATGCGTCGCCGCTCGTCCTTGGCCCACACCATGAAGGCGTTCATCGGCCGCTTGATGTGCCCCGCCGACGAAGAGGAGGAGGCGGAGGAAGGGTGGGGAGGAGGGGCCCGGAGGCTGTCCACGTACCCGCCCCTGATGATGCCGCCCGCGTGGGTCGACATGGGGCCTGCAGGAGGGAGGGGGGAGGGGGGGGAGATGCCTTCAAGTCAATATGTTTTCATACATTATTTTATATTTGAGATATTTGTATGCAATATCATATTATCATATATGATTAAATATTTCATTTCATGTGTATTTATTCTGCTCATGGTCATCATCACTCCAGAAAATAGAAAAGAAAAAAAGTGATTCACAATCAAAACACATCTGTTTGTACATTCCATGACCAAAAAGGAGCAGGGAGAAGAAAAGTCTTATTTTGCCTGCGTCTTCTTCAAAACATTAATAAACAATAGAGATAGATGGTCCTGCCATTACAGTTACTTAGCCATAACTTATAGTAGCATGAGAAAAGGAAGAATCAAAAGCCAAACACAGTAATTTACCATCAACTAAGGAAACAGATTACCTGACACTTCATATAATCTAATTTGTCTTTCTTTACACATTTCCTTAAACTGAAATATATTTAACGCTTTAAATCATTTTGTAGATAATTCCATAGTTTGAACCACTCAAGGACACATCTGCTTTAAAGAATCATACTGCATACTGGTGCTTGGTGTATATGATTAAACATTCACAGAAGCATGCGCAGCAGTTCAGGACTGTAAGCGCCTCAGAAGCGCCACCTACTCTCAGAGTCGCTGCTGAGGCAGTCCTCAGGGGCCCGCATCACCAGGCCCCCTTCCTCCCCGCGCGAGACAGGACGTCTCTCCACATGAGCACCGGCCTTGTACTCCTGCACACGCACACACACACACACACACACACACACACACACACACACACACACACACACACACACACACACACACACACACACACACACACACACACACACACACACACACCACACACACACACACACACACACACACACACAATGATGCTGGGTCAGAACGTGGAAATACTCATTCATTAACACGTGCACACCTGGAACTTCCACACAACAAAGATCATTTATTATTTGAATTCCCACCTGTGCATGTGCACGTGTGTGTGTGTGTGTGTGTGTGTGTGTGTGTGTGTGTGTGTGTGTGTGTGTGTGTGTGTGTGTGTGTGTGTGTGTGTGTGTGCGTTGTCTGCATGTGTGTGGTGTCTGCATGTGTGTGTGTCTGCATGGGCGTGTGTGTGTGTGTGTGTGTGTGTGCGCGTGTGCGTGTGCGCGTGTGTGTGTGTGTGTGTGTATCTGGTTTCCATCAGCTCCATGTAAGGTAAGGAGGTGAGTGTGCAGGGCCCCTATCAGCTGCTGCAGTTTAAATGCAGCGCACTGTAAATGCAAAGAGGGCCCTCGACAACGCTGGGATGACAGCGGGGCCAGAATGCTGTTTATTGTCCCGGGTGGCGGAGGTGGAGGTGGAGGTGAAGGTGGCGGTGAAGGGGAAACAACTTGCATGTGGCCATGTAACAGATGAGAGGACAGGTGTGAAGGCCACTGTATAGTGTGGATTTACCCGGACCACATGCCCACAGTCAGTGGCCTAGATATGAGCAGTAGTGTACGGAGGCGCATCAAGCGAGCGCAGGCGCTGTCCTCTGATCCTACTCCATAGATTTCCACCGCAGCGTTCTTAGGCTACTCAGGCATGTCCCTAAGTCATCGACAATGGTATGTACCTGCGTAGGGATACTCACTGCAGCCCTAGTACCATACTAGTCAAGACCTTTCAGGATCTCACAAACACTGTAGTTAATTTGATTTTTTGAATTTTATGAGATTGTGTGATATTTTGTTTGTAGTTAGCGGAGGGAGGAGAGGGGAGAGAGGGAGAGAGGGAGAGGGAAGGAGGAGAGGAGAGGAGAGGAGAGGAGAGAGAGGAAGAGAGAAGAGAGAGGGGAGGAGAGGAAGAGAAGAGGGAGGGAGGAGAGGAGGAGAGAGAAGGGGAGAGGAGAGGAGGAAGGGGAGAGGAGGAAGAGAGAGGAGAGGAGGAAGGGGAGAGGAGGAGGCAAGCGATGTGCCGCACGTCGCTCCCTTCTCTCTGCGATGGCATAGGTGCAGATGAGCTCTCGTCATCTGCGCTCGAATATGCATCTGACTGGTACCTGCCACGCGAGCAGGAAGGGGCCAGAACAAACCATCTCTCTCTCTTCGTTTTTCGCACACAAGTAGAGACAGCGGCCCGTTCCATCATGCCGCTCCGTCCGGCTCAGGGCTTTAATTATGAGCTTAGGCTTCTGTGAATGCGTGGTTGGGAAGGGGAGAGGAGGGAAGGAGAGAGGAGGAGAGCGGAGGAGTGCAGCGTTTAAAGCACAGCTCCATCACCAGGTCCACGTGGTGCGCGGCACTGTTCCCCACCGGAGCCATTAGTGGCAGCGGTGCCAGACCAGGCTGGGCGCGGCGTTATTGGAGCTAATGGTTTTAATGTGAAACAGTGAATGAACCACGCATTCACAGAAGCCTAAGCTCATAATTAAAGCCCTGAGCCGGACGGAGCGGCATGATGGAACGGGCCGCTTGTCTCTACTTGTGCGTGAATGCGTGGTTCATTCACTGTTTCACATTAAAACCATTAGCTCCAATAACGCCGCGCCCAGCCTGGTCTGGCACCGCTGCCACTAATGGCTCCGGTGGGGAACAGTGCCGCGCACCACGTGGACCTGGTGATGGAGCTGTGCTTTAAACGCTGCACTCCTCCGCTCTCCTCCTCTCTCCTTCCCTCCTCTCCCCTTCCCTCCACTCCTCTCCCCTCCTCTCCTCTCCCCTTCTCTCCTCTCCTCTCTCCTTCCCTCCTCCTCTCCCCTTCCCTCCTCTCCTCCTCTTACTCACAAAAACAAGAGAGAGAGAGAGAGTGGAGAGAGAGAGAGAGAGAGAGAGAGAGAGAGAGAGAGAGGGAGGGAGGTGGGAGAGGAGGGTGGTGGGCAGGTGGTCCAGCTCATTGTGACCGGAGACCCTTTGTGGTGATGTGAGGGTGATGACAGCTGGTACACCACAGCACCCAACTGAAACCAAAGATGGCCACCGCTAAAAAAGAAACAACTAAAATTCAAAAACAAATAAGAGTTTGGCCCAGGACTATTTAAAGGGCTAGATTCCACGTCAGCCCATTTCTTCTTGGGCTGTTGCTCTGTTGGTGGACAGAGAGGGCGGGCTGGTTGAGACGCCTCCGTACACTACTGCTCATATCTAGGCCACTGACTGTGGGCATGTGGTCGGGTAATAAATACAGAGGGCCTCACACCTGTCCTGCTTTGTTAAGATGGAAGAATGCAAGTTGTTTCCCTCTCTCCCTCTCCTTCTCCCTCTGCCCTACACCACCCCTCCTCTGTGTGTGTGTGTGTGTGTGTGTGTGTGTGTGTGTGTGTGTGTGTGTGTGTGTGCATGTGCGTGTGTGTGGTTGCCACACACACACACACACACACACACACACACACACACACACACACACACACACACACACACACACACACACACGTTTTTTTGTGTTCCAACGTTTTTCCTTCAACGAAATCACCAGCTGTTATGTGTTTAAAGAGAATGCTGTAGCTTTATTCCTTAATGCCTTACACTCCGGACATGCTTTGCAACCTTTTCTTGTTCTCATGTTTCCCTGAACAAGAGTATGCCGCTCTCAAAGTCCACATGCTGGAGATATTAAAACGGAAGTCTCTCTAACTGATACTGGTCACAGCGCGTATGGGGGTACAGCTGGTGCAATCAATGTGCCACTGCAGCCCCCTGCTGGCCGTTTCAAAAGTACTGTCTCTCTCTCGGAAGGCTTTCTCTAAATATTTTTAATTTGTTCTATTTATTTTTGAAACCCCCAGGTTTTTGGAATATTTAGTATTGTATAAGACCTGCAGCACATTCAAAAATCAACAACATATAAATATGTGTGTGTTTATTTGAGTGTTAATCATTAAAGGACTCATATTATACCACCAGGTGGACGCTCCCACTTGTGATGTCAAGTGGGGCCATTCCAACCGCTTGGAATGGCTAATCACGCTCACACCTGGTGGTATAATGTCTCCTTTAAGGTAAAATTCAGCACCTTTCTGCACGTGTCAGGTCATCAAAGCTTCTTTTTTTTACCATTATTTGCTTGTCAATGAATCAGGCTGCAATCCAATGGCAAATGTATGTTTAAATGAGCCAGCTCATCTCCCTCTACATGACAAACATTGAACATGTTCTCCTTGTTAAACTGTTGCCTCCAAATGTGAGAGAAATATGAGAGATGAGGCTACAATCTTCCCCACTTCAAGTCTCAATTGTACGACGGCTATTAGGGCCATTGTAGGTAAAGAGAAACAAGTAAATAATCTTTTAGCTACAACCTAACACGCTGTTGTACAATTTCTGAATAGGAAGAGACATTTCTACCGCCATTGCGGTTACGAAGCACTTGTAAAATGTTGGTGTGCTGGACAAAGACATTGGTTAGTTGAGTGTTTCGGCAGTGCTGTTGTCATAGGAACAGACGCTGCCAGTCACGTTGCTTCAAAGGAAGAGAAAAGAGTCAAAGCTGACCTTGGGTGCAGCGCGCGTCCTGCTGAGTTGAGGGCGTCTCTGATCTGATTGGTCCTGCTCAGGAACGCCCTCATAAGGCCTCATTAAGACACGGGGTCATATGTGTGTGTGTGTGTGTGTGTGTGTGTGTGTGTGTGTGTGTGTGTGTGTGTGGAGAACATCTGAGGGTAACGTACCTGCCTATACTGTCATCCCCTGCTGATGTAAATATAGATATAGACTTTATTTTGTTTATAAGAACCTGCGTAATTTAAAGGTGTACATTTTTCTTTGTTTTCCAAGTTTTGTGTTGCTGTTGTATTTTTCTGAAAAAAAAATAAATTGGTTGTGTTAGTTTGGTGTGCAATGTTTGTTTTTGTGTATGTTTACATAGAGGGTATGTTATAGTGAAGCGTAAAGTTGACAAATTCTTATGAATCCAAAGACCAACCAGCCAGCAATTAACAAAATGCAATTAACAAAATGTAATCCAATGTATAGTCTTTTAAAGTTAATTTAACACTGCAGGAACACTTTAAGGGAATCGATACATTCAATTGTGTCCCTATGATATAAATACACTGTTTACCCAGAAAAAAATATTTCTCCAACTAGGGCTGGGCGATTAAACCATCTTGAATTGAGATCGTGATACATTTTTTGTCGATCTCGATCTATCAGCCTTCGCGATTTTTTCGATCTGACAGCAGCATCATGATGCTGCTGCAATAAACGTGACAACAGCCAATCGGTCTGCAGTGTTTTGTCTCGACACCTGAAATAATTTGGATCTGAAAATCTGATGTTTTAACGTTGGTAGGGCGAACGCTTGAGGTGTAATGCATAAGAGATGTTACTAACTGAAGTTTCATATAACTTAGTTTCTAATTAACGTGTTCAATTCTCATTCTGTTCAGCCCTTACCGTAGGAAGGCCTTTATTAACGCAGTAAATAACACATATTTATTTATCCTGCAAGTAACAGAAAATATAATCTATAATCTTGTTTCTCAAGTGTTTGTCGAAGCACTCGCATGAGGAATTGCAAACACACTAGAATTATATTGAAGTTCACGTTCGATGTAATATGAAATAACAAAGATAGATGGAGCTCATATCAGAGTTTACTATGTTCCTTGAAGTAATTACGACTCTACCATAAAAGTATATATATACAGGGCTATATTCATTCTCTCCTATTCGCTTGAAACTTTTTTTTATGCTTGTGTTTTATTTGCCTGGGGAGGGGTAAATTAATTAACAGGGATAAATTGGGGGGGGGGGAACCAACTACTTTAAGGAAGTCAGTCAAGTCACTTTCAATGATTCATGCTTGCTGACAAGCTTTCGGTTGTCAGCAAGAGCCCTTGAGGTGTAACACCCCCAGCTCCTCTGAGGGGGGGGGCTTCACTTCTTGGTGGCCGTATGTGCGCTGACTCGAACCTGAGTGCTAACCTCCATCACAGACCGCAGCACCACCAAGACGCCTACTTGAGCATGGTCTCCGGGTGTATTTAACTTTACCGTTCACGGGACTTAGACATAAGAGAAGGCTTTCCACAGGATTTGAACCCAGAACTGAAGGTAAGAACTGTCTCCGCTGTGCAACCGAGACACCACACTAGGAAGCGGTCTGAGGAGGCATTTGACGTTACACTTATGCTGCATTGTTAAGTTGGAAAAGGACAAGAGATTTCCATCGTGACTTGAACACATGACCTTGGAGTTGATAACAATGCACTCTCTCCACTGCACCATCAGGACATGACAATACGATTAACAGGACTTAGGGTTAGTGTTAGTGTTAGGGTGTTGACTTAAAAGTAACACTTCATAGTGTGCTGTCTCGTTGGCACAGCGGAGAGAGTTCTTACCTTCAACTCTGGAGTCCTGGGTTCAAATCCCACCAGTCACGCTCCAAGCAGGACTTGAACACACGACCGCAGAACTGACGATGGACCTTTCCACCCTGTCAGTCACGCGGAGAATAATTACCAATAAGATTGCCTGATTTCTTCAGGCCACGCCCCTTGCAATAGAGTCGCCATGATGTCCCACAAACAAAGCTTGTCCCGTGTTGTTGTGTTCATAGATTAGAAGAAGATCTTTATTAATCCACACTTGGTAATGGTCACACAACAGGAAGTGGTGGCCGCCACACACATGCATGCAGGGAGGGTGGCCCACAGAAATTTGTCCTCTGCATTTGACCCATTGATTATGCAGCCAGGAGCAGTGGGCAGCCATTATGACGGCGCCCGGGGACCAACAACTCCAGGTCTTTACATCCACATCTTGGTCAGGGACATGGACAGGAGAGGCGATCTTCACATGTTGTTTTTTTTTTATAATGACCAGATATATCCAGAGAGATTACAGGGAGCGCGTTTCATCGAGATTTGGAGTATCCATGCAGTCTGCAGGACTTGTTTTTAATACATGGATAGCTTTTTTTTTTAATTAAAAACATGCCTGAAAACATTCCTTCTACTTTAGTCATTATTGATGGTCCTGAATGTAAGACCCAGGTGCCATCTGCACTGGCTTTACAGAGTCAGCTTTATAGTGACTATAAGTCAAGCACAACCCTCAAAGCATTGACTGGATGTGATCCAAGTGGTTCTGTCATTTTTGTGTCTGAATTATTTCCAGGTTCTGTATCTGATAAGGTAATTACTGAATGCAGTGGTTTTTATGATGTACTTAAAACACTGAAAGTTCACAAGAGCAACAATCAAATGGTTGATAGCGACTCCACACATCAATTTACAGCAGCGCCGACACAAAAAGCTACAAAGCTCGCTAATTAGTTAAAATTCAAAGGTTTATTTGTCACCTATTTCAGTGTTCAGGTACATTGAGCAGTGACATGTTTTTTTCGCTAGGACCAGATTGTTACCGCGCCATCGTGTGATTAGCATAGCTCGGTGATTAGCCCATTGTAGCTAGTAGTTAGCAGATCTTATTTTCATTGTAAACACATCACTAACATGCTCACCCTGCTTTACATGAGCAGTAGGACTCAGGATTTTGTGGAGTTTGTGTCTTCCGCATAGATCGCCAACACTTAGCATCAAGTTTTATGTTGTCGTCTGCTCCGTCCGAAATGCGAATGTCATGAATATATCCTTGTGTCAAATAGTTCAGGACTTTCTGTAGAACTCTGTTAGATAAAGTAGCAGCATTTGGCAAATAACGTACAGCGATATTGTCAGGAATCCTTGAGAGAGAATCATCAGCAGCGTGGCGTTGTTCAGTGGACATTACTAACATGCTGCAGAGCTGTGGGAAAGCTTGTGGTGCATAGCAACAGTAACTAGGGGGGCGGGACTTGCCGCTTGAGTAGGGAAAGGTCCATTGAGAACTCTAGCCGCTGTGCCACCGAGACACCACACTATGAAGTTGAGTTCTATTATAGGTCTGTTAAACAACGCAACGGCCCGTAGTTTGCCCACTTCTGATTTAACCACTTCATAATTCATATTTTGTACTTTATTTTATCTTAAAGTTGCACAGGACATTTGAGCCACTTGTTTTATTATTTTTGTCTACCTAGAAAAACATGTGAGATGTTTTATTAAGGCTATTACAGCATGTTTGCAGTGTTTAATATTTACATTATTTTTGTTGATAGTGTTCTAAAGTTTAACGAATTAACCCTCTGGTGTCTTCTTCATTTGTCATAATCAGAATACTCTTCAAACTGGCAGTATAATCAAATTACATAGTTATAAAACAATCGAAAGAAAATCAAAAATCAATATGGGAAATAAAATCGTGATTATATTTTTTGCCAGATCGCCCAGCCCTATCTCCAACACTGACTACATTATATTTACATACATTACTTATTTCCACATATGCCCCACTGTGTACACTGTAGTACACTGATAGTCATATTCAAAATGTTAGATGTTTCGTTATGTTAAAAAGATTTCATAGCCATTTATAGTTAGCTATAGTGTTCGTTGCAACAAACCTTAAATAACGAGACAGATTATTATAATAAACAAACGCTTTTGTCATAACCTCCTTCTGTCCCACTGCTTCTCTCCCACTATTAGCAGTCATTAGCTTCGTGATAGGGGCCCTCTTGTGGCCCCCTCATGAACCACCAGGGCCTCTGTCTATTTAGAGCAGAGCGTGTGGAGACGGGACCAGCTGACCGACCACCGCCACGGAACGACCACACACCCCGCAGGATGCTGGGGGGGGGCGCGAGGATGTCACCCATGTCTGTAGCGTGTGTGTGTTTGCGTGTCTCTCTCGGGCAGGATATCCCCCGGCAGTAAAGTTTCCACACACACACACACACACACACACACACACACACACACACACCACACACACACACACACACACACACACACACACACACACACACACACACACACACACACACACACACACACACACACACACACACACACACACACACACACACGTCGTTAGTTTAATTTAGAGCTTTTAATTTGAAATATTTACCTAAGAATGTTAAATAACTCTTCCCCTGCCACACGCGAAGAGAGGTAAAGGTTCACTGTACAGTCAGAAATCCCAGTCATTATTACAGTATTTACACTATTAGTCAACACAGACGATAGACACGGCATCAAGCCCTATACAGCAGGCACACCACCGCCCTCACAGCTGGGTCCCCCTTCATAGACAGCTCTGGAAAGATTCAAGTCAAATAATGTACAAAACGCAAAAAACGAAGAAAAGTAGTAAAAATGCAAAGAAGAAAAAATATAAATTGGAACTATATGTACAGTTTGTTTTAGAAGAAGCTTGTTATTACATTCACACACACACATACACACAGATATACTGTAGATCTAAAAATAACCGCATTACAAACAATAAAAAGCTAAACATTTTGGTATGCAGAAAAAAAAAAATCAAGAAAAGCAAATGCTAAATATGATGCCAACAGTTATGAAATGTTGAATAATAGTTTAAAATATTGTCATATGGATGAGCACAAAACCCAAAACTGCAATTTTGGATTTTAACTGGAGCGTTTTGGTCAGGAAAATGAACTATCTTGGACACTTGAGTTGAAATGAAAGTGACTGAAATGAGTAATCGTGGATGTCTAATTAAAATATGAGGTTTGAAGATGAGTAGAAACAAACAAAAAAAAACTACAACTAAAACAATCACAACTTCAACTGTGCTACGAGTTTACATCTCCATTGTAAAGAAGCCCCTTCTGTACTTCAGGAGTGGAAATGCCTTGTGACCCACATCCAAACAATGCACATTTCACAGTTCTGGATTCAAAAGCAGCGAGCTGAACAGTTTGCCCTAAACGGGCAAATCTTTTCCCAGTCGTACACAATCACTTAACACCCACTCCCTTAAAGAGACTGAGTTTTTTCTTCACTAAAAACAAAACAAACAAAAAACCACACACACACACACACACACACAGTACCACGATAAGTCATTTGATAGCCTATGTGTCCTCCCCATACTGTGCTTTGGTATAGCCTGTATCATCCTCTCATACAGGCCGTCTTCCTCTCATCACAACACTTCGGTGTCGAGCGGTTCCACGTTGCCAGGGATCGTTTTCATTTTCATCGCAGGGCGTCAGCTCCAATGAGAAAGCAAAGCAACGTTAATTCGCAATGATTTTGCGGATGACGGAGAAAGCCTTCTTAGTGCAAGGGTAGCGTTAATGTGCATTCAAACGAATCGGCTTCATATATATACTGTATAATATATATAAATAAGTTAGTACTTATTGTACTTCTTCACTGCTCCAAGATAAACCACCACATTTTCACTTACTAAAAGGAAAAAAGGTGGCAAAAGCAGGTGTAGCTCATCAAGTTAATAAAGACCTCTGCTTCACTGAGGGGTCGTCTTGTCAAATTAGTTGATGGCCTTATGTAGGGTTGTTGTCAAATTGATAAAACAATTTGTTTGCGAAGATGAAACTTATGCAACGTCTGAAAGTGCGAGTGTCACCTTTTTAGACTGCAAAGGAATCGGAGGCCAGTGGATATAAATGAAGATAAGCTAAACCAGGGAGCTGGTATTGTCCTCTTGTGTTCAGGTTATTGCTTCTGATCAAGAGTGGACTGGACTGGAGAGGAGTGGGCCACTAATTTAAAACTTGAAAAAAGTACTTGGGTCACCGTTTGCATCAGCTGCTGGTGTTTACCCTCTGATTGGTTAACTGCCGTTTATACCCGTGCATGTTCCCTCTGGACCAGGCGAGCCACGCGTATGCCTGGTGAATTATTAAGCCCCTTGGTAATATGACACACTTGGCTGCAGAGGCAAAGTGTCACAGCTCATAAAAGAAATTATATATATATATATAATATTTTTTTTAATCGAGCCCATTTCTTTAACTTTGGGCTTCTAAACAGATCACCTGTCTTCAACTTTCGACTATCACTTCAGACCATCTCAACAGCAAATATATACAAATGTACTTTCATGAATGATGGGCAGTTTGAATCAAATGGTAAAAGTGGCTCTTGTGTTGGCAAAGCTAACTGCTGAGCTGTGAACTTGGCGGTGAGTGTGAGCAGTGGAAATGGGAGACATTTATTCTACAGGCTTGTTTCCGGGCCAAAGCAATAAGTGATCGCTAAACAAAACAGAACTTGTAAGGACAAACCAATCTTTTCTCTACTTTTTGTTTTGGGAAAATCTGACTTTACCTGACCTTAAAAAAACCCACAATACTTATATAACAGCCAATTATGTAACAATCACACTTGGCTGTATGGAAGGGAAGCTTTGATATTAAACCAGAGGGTCCCAAGTTCAATCTGAGTTGTCGCCACGATCTCGACCAATGAGCAGAGAGACGTGGAACGATTGGGGGGGGGTCGTGGTTAGTGCACAGCAGCTGAGAAGGCAGGGGAGTCGTGGGTGGCCGGCTCTATGGGTGAGCGGGGTCGGGCTGGTTTTATTTCCCCCCCAGTCTGTTCTGTTCAGAGCGGAAGGTTCACTGGAGCGATTTGCCGTGACCATAAATGCCACAAAAGTGGAACGTCAACGAAAAGAGGCGATCGGGCACTGTAGCGGTGCAGAGCCCTTTCCTTCGCCACCAGTCACAGCTGGCGGAACCGCACACACACCACCTCCGCTGTGCGTCCACCATCCCTGGCGCTCGGCAGACATTTGAAGGTCGGCGTCATCATAAGAAGACGGATGTTGAATGGGATCTCGAGGGGATTCCAGAGTTCTATGTGTAAATGGAATCACAGCACGCTAAGAGAGAGGAGGGGGGCCGCACATACGCAAGTGCAGGGGGGAGAAGAGAAAACAACGAAACTTCAGAGTGGAGTACCATTACACGTGACACACACACACACACACGTGCACACACATACATGCATGCGCACGCATGCACACACACACACACACAGGGCCATTTAATACTGAAACGCTGCTGTACGTAGCTACAAGCTGTGCAAAACAGCAGCAGTCCACGGCATAGTGCTTTGAGCGAGCCACAGTGCACGTAAGCACAAGCGAGCATCACCACCTCCATCACCACCACCACCCCCATTGCCCCCATCACCCTCCACCCGCTGGGCGACAAGACATTCTGTACAGCCTCCCTCAACGGTTAGCATACAAGTAGAGGAGGACAAGGAAAGGTACGCAACGTCCAGTTGGTTTGTAAGAAAAAGAAAATATAAAAGAAAACAAAAAGACGTTCAAAACTAAATGCTAGATATGGGCAAAACACCGCTCTAGTTGAGCTGAGCTGTGCTTAGACAGACGTTATGAAATAAATACATAAAAACAAAAAACAGGAAAAGAATAAACTGATTCTTTCTGCGGCATTAGAGAGGGTGGTAGGGGAGGTTCTGAGGGGTGGGGTTGATTGAAGAGTGTGTGTGTGTGTGTGTGTGTGTGTGTGTGTGTGTGTGTGTGTGTGTGTGTGTGTGTAGTGTGTGTGTGTGTGTGTGTGTGTGTGTGTGTGTTGTTGTGGAGGGGGGGGGGTGGCTTGGTGCTTCATCCCTCACTTCCATAAGGAACCATCTTTTTCCAGTTCCAGTTCTGCTCCCATTGGTGATTTTTGGTTGTTGTACCCCCCCCACCCCTCCCAAACCCCGCCCTCCAGCTGGGCGGCTGTCTCTCTACTCGGGATCTTCAGGGCCATCACCGCTGGCTTGGTCTTGAAGTACTGGTTGAACCGCAGCACGGCATATCTGTGGAGAACAAACAAACAAAACAAACAAACAAAACAACAAACAAACCAATCATCAAACAGAGAGGCAGGGGGAGGGGCAGCAGGAGCATCATGGAACTCGTGGCAGGGATGAGAGCATAGAGGTATTTGGTTTAGCGGGGGCTAGGGTTTCAGACCGTTACTGTAGACTTGTGAACAGGTAACTGACAGATCACTGGTCCAAACCTAGTTAGGTGATAGCGCACACACACACACACACACTCTCTCTCTCTCTCTTACCCCAGGAAGTCAAAGTCAATGGAGGAGTACTTGGCTTGGATGAGTGCCCAGAAGCCCCAGAAGAAGTGAGAAGCCTTTTTGGAAAAGAAAAAAATGACAGATCACATGAAGGTGTGTGTGTGTGTGTGTGTGTGTGTGTGTGTGTGTGTGTGTGTGTGTGTGTGTGTGTGTGTGTGTGTGTGTGTGTGTGTGTGTGTGTGTGTTGTGTGTGTGTGTGTGTGTGTGTGTGTGTGTGTGTGTGTGTGTGTGTGTGTGCGTGTGCGGTGTGTGCATGTATTCTTAATGTCCATGTGCAATACTTCTTCTCAACATTACCATGCTACATTACCTTTCAACATCATGTGCAATATTCATAATATTCTTTTATCATGTGCAATACGTCCTCTTACCATTATTATTATTATCACTTCAATTATTGCCAAATTGTTTTTGCGGACTGAATACCTTATCTCTATATTTTTATACTTCACCTATATATTTATTCTACTAGGACTTAGACCTACTGTACATTTGTAAATCTGTTATTTTATTTGTATTATTCTGTTTATCTCGAACACACCACAGTACTGAAACCGCTCTGCTCAAAGTCACCAACGAACTCCTACTCTCCTCTGATTCTGGCTCCCTCAACATTCTCCTCCTCGACCTCAGTGCAGCCTTTGACACCATTAACCACTCCATCCTCCTCAGTCGCCTGCATCCTGCATTGGCATAACTGGTTCAGCACTCTCCTGTTCAAATCCTACCTGTCAGACAGATTTCACTACATCTCCATCAATAACTGCAAATCCCTTACCCACCCAGTCTCACATGGAGTCCCTCAAGGCTCGGGTGCTTGCGTCCCCTTCTCTTCATCCTCTACATGCTCCCCCTTGGTCACATCATTCGCTGCCATGGACTACAATTTCACTGATATGCCGACGACACCCAGCATTACATCTCCACCAAAACCATCACTCCTACCATTCTCTCCACTCTCACGGACTGCCTCACTGAAATAAAAACCTGGATGAACAACAACTTCCTCAAACCGGCTACCGTTTTACAAGTATCGTTTTGGCACCGGTATCGGAAAAATCTAAACGATACCCAACCCTAGTCCTATGTATTATTATTATTACTATTTATCTCTATTGTTTTATTGTACTGTATTGCTATGCAACCTGGGCACAATAATTTCCTTTGGGATCAATAAAGTTCTATCTTATTTTATCTTATGTATAAGTGCGTGGTGTGTATGCGTGTGCATGTGTGTGAGTGTGTGTATGAGTGTGTGGGTCCTCACCAGGGCGAACTTGTTGACCTGGACGTACAGGGTCTCCAGCTCCCGTGGGCTGACCTGCTCGCTGCTCTTGGTGAACAGCTTGTAGGCCTTCAGGTAGACCTGCAGCCACTCCAGCTGCATCTCCCGGCTTCGGGTACAGGCCGTAGTCCAGCTCGCTCATGCCTGGCACGCACACACACACACAAATACACACACACACACACACGTTGACATCTTCAGATAATATTTTGGAATGTCGGCTGCACGTATACTTCACCTCATTCCCCCTGCTCTATTTGCTGTATATACTGTAAATATTGTGATCGTCTAATTTGTGCTATTTGTATTGTATTGTTCTGTGACAGATTCCACTGGGCATCACCAATTTTTCATTTCACCGGCACATCCTGTATGTGCGTGTGACCATTAAAGTTCTTGAATCTTGACTCTTGCCGTGAAGCAAGTACGATGATTACAAAAATATTGTCATCGAAAATCGCTTTGTAGTCGCTTTACTCCAACATTTGAATAATTGTAAATAATAAATAAATTGATATGTATTCTCTCAGCCACTGTGGAGCAGGATATAAATTGGGAAAAGGCAAAATAGCCTGGGTCGTGCATTGGTGTTTAGAGACTACATAAAATAGGTTTGATCATCTAATATTAGTTCACCTCTGTGTCCAACAATAACCTCATAAAACGCCAACAGATCATGAAACATGACATGAAAACAGAAAGTTACATTTCTGGCAGCATATCACTGCCATGGTCGTGTATAAAGAAGGAAACTTTATATGTTAAGACACTAATCAAAACTTAGACTAAACTTAGAATCAGGGGAGCGGGCATGGTAGGCAGAAATGAAACCACACATTTAAAAGAAAATACTTGAAAGGTACTATATGTAAGAATCAAGTGCATTCTGAGCTCTGTGGCTTGAGACAAGAACAATCAGAAACTAATGTTAGTTCGAATCATAATTAAACATTGTAAACTCCGCAGCAAGAATTTTAACAAAAACTAAAAAAATAGAACACATTACGCCTGTCCTCACTACTCTGCACTGGCTTCCAGTTTCTTTTAGAATTGATTTTAAAATGTTGCTACTTGTTTATAAAGCTTTAAACGGCCGAGCACCGTGCTACATCAACGACAGCCTATCACCATATGTACCAACTCGAGCACTTAGATCATCCACAGCGGACTTACTTAATGTACCTGTGGTTAATCAGAAAGAAAGTGGTGAGAGTGCTTTCTCCTATGTTGCACCAAAACTTTGGAACTCTCTCCCATTGAACATTAGAACAGCAGACAGTCAAAAAATTAAAAAAGCAACAAAAAACTTTCCTTTTTAATTTGGCTTTTAATACATTTTTACTACTCATTGCTTTTATTCTGTCTATTGATTGTATTCTGTCTATTTTATGTTCATTTTATGCCTATTTTACTGCTGTAAAGCACTTTGGGCTGCAATTTCTTGTATGAAAGGTGCTATAAAAATAAAGTGTATTATGATTATTATTACACATTTAAAAAAGCTATGAAATATATATATTTCTTAATTATCCACGCTCACATATCACTTTGTTCCTTTTTCCCGCAAAATCCAACCCGATTCAAATATAAGAGAAATCAGCCCAGAAGCTGTTCTACGCAACAGAGAGAGTCGGGGAAGCTCTCATGTTTTAACTTCAACCACAACCTGCTCACAAACTGGCAATTTAAAGTGATTTGTGCTGTAAAGTGATGTAATCCTACATGTAGTCCCTGAACGGATTCATTATGCTTACATACAGCACCTTTAACCAACAGTGAAAAGATGATATGAGTCAAATGATTTAAAATTATTATTATTCTTGTGCATTTGTCCAGAGGCCAAAATAAGCTAGGCAGATCTGTCAGGGTGAGGGACCCACCTGCAAACTCATTGAAGTGGTTGCCGATGTCGAAGGCCTGGTAGTTGTAGCTGGAGTACTCGTAGTCTATGAAGCGCACGTGACCTGCGGACAGACACAGGGACGCATGAGACGAAACACACACACACACACACACACACACACACACACACACACACACACACACACACACACACACACACACACACACACACACACACACACACACACACACACACACACACACACACACACACACACACACGTAGTATTTGCGTTTATGGTGTTTCCAGTGTCCAGATGGTATGCCCGGGTTAAGAGCAATAAAGATAAATTGAGGGGAACTAAAGAAGGCTGGCAGAGGGATTATCACTGGCCAGCGAGCCAGTGCGTGTGTGTGTGTGCAGGTTTTACCCCCCAGTCAATATTATTAACAGAGTGGCTGGGTTGATCAATTAGCCTGTCTGAAAGTCTGCTAATGGTGAAGTGAGCCGTTTCCATGGTGACTACTTCCAAGTCCAAGAGAATGCAACATAAATGATGGCCTTGATGGCCTCAACTGGCCTGTAGAAAACATCCATCCAAAACACACACACAAGCCACGCACACCCCCACCCCCCGTCAGTCATCAGAGCTCCTGGCAGCAGTAGAAACATCATGGCTGCCGGGTGTTGCGTTAGAGATGGGACTGTCTGTCGGTGCGTGCGTGCGTGCGTGTGTGTGTGTGTTCATGCATGCATGTTGGGCTGTACCTGCCCCTGCGGTACCGTACCCTCTTTGGTGTTGTGGATGATGTTCTTGCAGAGCAGGTCGTTGTGGCAGAGCACCACTGGAGAGCCCAGCGCAGAGAGGTGCTCCTTCATCCAGAGCATCTCATGCTCCAGCACTGCCTGGCTGGGCACCTCCCTCTGGATCCTGGAGGGAGAGACACACAGAGACAGAGACAGAGAGACAGAGACAGAGACAGAGACAGAGAGAGAGAGAGAGAGAGACAAAGAGAGAGAGACATAGAGAGAGACAGAGACACAGAGAGAGAGACAGAGAGAGACATAGAGAGAGAGAGACAGAGAGAAGAGTTTATATGATGAACCACCAAGTGGATTCAGATTCTCAGCACTTGATTTCTTTCAGAAGAAGTGACATGTTGTCGTTTTTAAAGGTGCTGCAGGCAAGATGAGAAAGAGAGCAGAAAAGAGCAGAAGAGAGCAACTCCCAGAACAACGTGCCCTCTGTCTCTGCTCCCTGCACACACATACATGCATGCGCACGCATGCACACACACACACACAGGGCCATTTAATACTGAAACGCTGCTGTACGTAGCTACAAGCTGTGCAAAACAGCAGCAGTCCACGGCATAGTGCTTTGAGCGAGCCACAGTGCACGTAAGCACAAGCGAGCATCACCACCTCCATCACCACCACCACCCCCATTGCCCCCATCACCCTCCACCCGCTGGGCGACAAGACATTCTGTACAGCCTCCCTCAACGGTTAGCATACAAGTAGAGGAGGACAAGGAAAGGTACGCAACATCCAGTTGGTTTGTAAGAAAAAGAAAATATAAAAGAAAACAAAAAGACGTTCAAAACTAAATGCTAGATATGGGCAAAACACAGCTCTAGTTGAGCTGAGCTGTGCTTAGACAGACGTTATGAAATAAATACATAAAAACAAAAAACAGGAAAAGAATAAACTGATTCTTTCTGCGGCATTAGAGAGGGTGGTAGGGGAGGTTCTGAGGTGTGTGTGTGTGTGTGTGTGTGTGTGAGAGAGTGTGTGTGTGTGTGTGTGTGTGTGTGTGTGTGTGTGTGTGTGTGTGTGTGTGTGTGTGTGTGTGTGTGTGTGTGTGTGTGTGTGTGTGTGTGTGTGTGAGTGTGTGTGTGTGTGTTGTGGAGGGGGGGGGTGGCTTGGTGCTTCATCCCTCACTTCCATAAGGAACATCTTTTCCAGTTCCAGTTCTGCTCCCATTGGTTGATTTTTGGTTGTTGTACCCCCCCCACCCCTCCAAACCCCGCCTCCAGCTGGGCGGCTGTCTCTCTACTCGGGGATCTTCAGGGCCATCACCGCTGGCTTGGTCTTGAAGTACTGGTTGAACCGCAGCACGGCATATCTGTGGAGAACAAACAAACAAACAAACAAACAAACAAACCAATCATCAACAGAGAGGCAGGGGGAGGGGCAGCAGGAGCATCATGGGAACTCGTGCAGGGATGAGAGCATAGAGGTATTGGGTTTAGCGGGGGCTAGGGTTTCAGACCGTTACTGTAGACTTGTGAACAGGTACTGACAGATCACTGGTCCAACCTAGTTAGGTGATAGCGCACACACACACACACTCTCTCTCTCTCTCTTACCCCAGGAAGTCAAAGTCAATGGAGGAGTACTTGGCTTGGATGAGTGCCCAGAAGCCCCAGAAGAAGTGAGAAGCCTTTTTGGAAAGAAAAAAATGACAGATCACATGAAGGTGTGTGTGTGTGTGTGTGTGTGTGTGTGTGTGTGTGTGTGTGTGTGTGTGTGTGTGTGTGTGTGTGTGTGTGTGTGTGTGTGTGTGTGTGTGTGTGTGTGTGTGTGTGTGTGTGTGTGTGTGTGTGTGTGTGTGTGTGTGTGCATGTATTCTTAATGTCATGTGCAATACTTCTTCTCAACATTACCATGCTACATTACCTTTCAACATCATGTGCAATATTCATAATATTCTTTTTATCATGTGCAATACGTCCTCTTACCATTATTATTATTATCACTTCAATTATTGCCAAATTGTTTTTGCGGACTGAATACCTTATCTCTATATTTTTATACTTCACCTATATATTTATTCTACTAGGACTTAGACCTACTGTACATTTGTAAATCTGTTATTTTATTTGTATTATTCTGTTTATCTCGAACACACCACAGTACTGAAACCGCTCTGCTCAAAGTCACCAACGAACTCCTACTCTCCTCTGATTCTGGCTCCCTCAACATTCTCCTCCTCGACCTCAGTGCAGCCTTTGACACCATTAACCACTCCATCCTCCTCAGTCGCCTGCAATCCTGCATTGGCATAACTGGTTCAGCACTCTCCTGGTTCAAATCCTACCTGTCAGACAGATTTCACTACATCTCCATCAATAACTGCAAATCCCTTACCACCCCAGTCTCACATGGAGTCCCTCAAGGCTCGGTGCTTGGTCCCCTTCTCTTCATCCTCTACATGCTCCCCCTTGGTCACATCATTCGCCGCCATGGACTACAATTTCACTGATATGCCGACGACACCCAGCATTACATCTCCACCAAAACCATCACTCCTACCATTCTCTCCACTCTCACGGACTGCCTCACTGAAATAAAAACCTGGATGAACAACAACTTCCTCAAACCGGTACCGTTTTACAAGTATCGTTTTGGCACCGGTATCGGAAAAATCTAAACGATACCCAACCCTAGTCCTATGTATTATTATTATTACTATTTATCTCTATTGTTTTATTGTACTGTATTGCTATGCAACCTGGCACAATAATTTCCTTTGGGATCAATAAAGTTCTATCTTATTTTATCTTATGTATAAGTGCGTGTGTGTATGCGTGTGCATGTGTGTGAGTGTGTGTATGAGTGTGTGGGTCCTCACCAGGGCGAACTTGTTGACCTGGACGTACAGGGTCTCCAGCTCCCGTGGGCTGACCTGCTCGCTGCTCTTGGTGAACAGCTTGTAGGCCTTCAGGTAGACCTGCAGCCACTCCAGCTGCATCTCCCGGCTTGGGTACAGGCCGTAGTCCAGCTCGCTCATGCCTGGCACGCACACACACACACAAATACACACACACACACACACGTTGACATCTTCAGATAATATTTTGGAATGTCGGCTGCACGTATATTCACTCATTCCCCCTGCTCTATTTGCTGTATATACTGTAAATATTGTGATCGTCTAATTTGTGCTATTTGTATTGTATTGTTCTGTGACAGATTCCACTGGGCATCACCAATTTTTCATTTCACCGCACATCCTGTATGTGCGTGTGACCATTAAAGTTCTTGAATCTTGACTCTTGAGTGAGCAAGTACGATGATTACAAAAATATTGTCATCGAAAATCGCTTTGTAGTCGCTTTACTCCAACATTTGAATAATTGTAAATAATAAATAAATTGATATGTATTCTCTCAGCACTGTGGAGCAGGATATAAATTGGGAAAAGCAAAATAGCCTGGTCGTGCATTGGTGTTTAGAGACTACATAAAATAGGTTTGATCATCTAATATTAGTTCACCTCTGTGTCCAACAATAACCTCATAAAACGCCACAGATCATGAAACATGACATGAAAACAGAAAGTTACATTTCTGGCAGCATATCACTGCCATGGTCGTGTATAAAGAAGGAAACTTTATATGTTAAGACACTAATCAAAACTTAGACTAAACTTAGAATCAGGGGAGCGGGCATGGTAGGCAGAAATGAAACCACACATTTAAAAGAAAATACTTGAAAGGTACTATATGTAAGAATCAAGTGCATTCTGAGCTCTGTGGCTTGAGACAAGAACAATCAGAAACTAATGTTAGTTCGAATCATAATTAAACATTGTAAACTCCGCAGCAAGAATTTTAACAAAAACTAAAAAAATAGAACACATTACGCCTGTCCTCACTACTCTGCACTGGCTTCCAGTTTCTTTTAGAATTGATTTTAAAATGTTGCTACTTGTTTATAAAGCTTTAAACGGCCGAGCACCGTGCTACATCAACGACAGCCTATCACCATATGTACCAACTCGAGCACTTAGATCATCCACAGCGGACTTACTTAATGTACCTGTGGTTAATCAGAAAGAAAGTGGTGAGAGTGCTTTCTCCTATGTTGCACCAAAACGTTGGAACTCTCTCCCATTGAACATTAGACAGCGAAGTCAAAAAATTAAAAAAGCAACAAAAACTTTCCTTTTTAATTTGGCTTTTAATAACATTTTTACTACTCATTGCTTTTATTCTGTGCTATTGATTTGTATTCTGTCTATTTTATGTTCATTTTATGCCTATTTTACTGCTGTAAGCACTTGGGGGCTGCAATTTCTTTGTATGAAAGTGCTATAATAAATAAAGTGTATTATGATTATTATTACACATTTAAAAAAGCTATGAAATATATATATTTCTTAATTATCCACGCCCACAATATCACTTTGTTCCTTTTTCCCTGCAAAATCCAACCCGATTCAAATATAAGAGAAATGAGCCCAGAAGCTGTTCTACGCAACAGAGAGAGTCGGGGAAGCTCTAATGTTTTAACTTCAACCACAACCTGCTCACAAACTGGCAATTTAAAGTGATTTGTGCTGTAAAGTGATGTAATCCTACATGTAGTCCGTGAACGGATTCATTATGCTTACATACAGCACCTTTAACCAACAGTGAAAAGATGATATGAGTCAAATGATTTAAAATTATTATTATTCTTGTGCATTTGTCCAGAGGCCAAAATAAGCTAGGCAGATCTGTCAGGGTGAGGGACCCACCTGCAAACTCATTGAAGTGGTTGCCGATGTCGAAGGCCTGGTAGTTGTAGCTGGAGTACTCGTAGTCTATGAAGCGCACGTGACCTGCGGACAGACACAGGGACGCATGAGACGAAACACAAACACAAACACACACACACACACACACCACACACACACACACACACACACCACACACACGCGTAGTATTTGCGTTTATGGTGTTTCCAGTGTCCAGATGGTATGTGCCGGGTTAAGAGCAATAAAGATAAATTGAGGGGAACTAAAGAAGGCTGGCAGAGGGATTATCACTGGCCAGCGAAGCCAGTGCGTGTGTGTGCAGGTTTTACCCCCCCAGTCAATATTATTAACAGAGTGGCTGGGTTGATCAATTAGCCTGTCTGAAAGTCTGCTAATGGTGGAAGTGAGCCGTTTCCATGGTGACTACTTCCAAGTCCAAGAGAATGCAACATAAATGAATGGCCTTGATGGCCTCAACTGGCCTGTAGAAAACATCCATCCAAACACACACACAAGCCACGCACACCCCCACCCCCCCGTCAGTCATCAGAGCTCCTGGCAGCAGTAGAAACATCATGGGCTGCCGGGTGTTGCGTTAGAGATGGGACTGTCTGTCGGTGCGTGCGTGCGTGCGTGTGTGTGTGTGTTCATGCATGCATGTTGGGCTGTACCTGCCCCTGCGGTACCGTACCCTCTTTGGTGTTGTGGATGATGTTCTTGCAGAGCAGGTCGTTGTGGCAGAGCACCACTGGAGAGCCCAGCGCAGAGAGGTGCTCCTTCATCCAGAGCATCTCATGCTCCAGCACTGCCTGGCTGGGCACCTCCCTCTGGATCCTGGAGGGAGAGACACACAGAGACAGAGACAGAGAGAGAGAGAGAGAGAGAGAGAGAGAGAGAGACAAAGAGAGAGAGACATAGAGACACAGAGAGAGAGACAGAGAGAGACATAGAGAGAGAGAGACAGAGAGAAGAGTTTATATGATGAACCACCAAGTGGATTCAGATTCTCAGCACTTGATTTCTTTCAGAAGAAGTGACATGTTGTCGTTTTTAAAGGTGCTGCAGGCAAGATGAGAAAGAGAGCAGAAAAGAGCAGAAGAGAGCAACTCCCAGAACAACGTGCCCTCTGTCTCTGCTCCCTCCCTACGCGTCTCCACTCTGGAGAAGCCTTTCATTTGCAGTGCTGCCCCTGTGACGGACACGCAGATGAATGCCCTGGACCAATCAGGGAAGCGATGCTCAGAAATTAGCAGGGAGGGGTCTAAAATCTAAGTGCATAAGGAGGCAGGCACGCAGTCAACTAGAAACAGATATTCTCATGGCGCATTTCACTCCCTTGCAGCTGATGGATGCCGGTGGCATTTCTAACTAATTATACTCAAATCTTACCTACAGCACCTTTAATCCGGAACATAAATCCATATGAAAGTTTTCAATCACACACACACACACACACACACACACACACACACACACACACACACACACACACACACACACACACACACACACACACACACACACACACACACACACACACACACACACACACACACACGGCATTGTTTTGCAAACGCGGGTGTCCTCTCCACAGGGTGTGTGAACACAACACCGGCCCTTGTTATGCCGCCTTCCGCGGCCGCCGCCCACGCTAGCATCAGCTGTTTCCGTAGCCACCATCTTCCTTTTATTTTGAACTGGTTGCTCGTAGCTTAAAGCCACCTCACCTCATCCTCACCGTGTTTTGCCATCAACTGTGCACGTGACAGGCGTTGTGGAAACTATGGCAGTGTGTCAGTGTGACACACTGCCAGTGTGACACCCCCCCCCCCCCCCCACTATTGGCTGCCTCCACTTCCACCCACTGCAGAGTGTCTGTGGCTCGCACGGGTTAGTGAATGAGTCAGGTTAAGTGATCTCTGACGGTGGTCGCTTGGTGGGCAGCAGGTGGGACCTTCTCAGCCAATCAGAGGAGATCCTTTTGCTGGTTACCCCCTTTTTTTCCCCTTCCGCTGATGGTAATGGGTTTACGGCTAATCCACACTCACACTAAGCCTGATGGGAGGGGATGGGAGGGCGAGGCAGGTTGATGAGTTGATGACTCTTTGTAAGTCGCTTTGGATAAAAGCGTCTGCCAAATGCCCTGAATGTAAATGTAAATGTAAATGAGTAAAGAGGGGAGCAAGAGAGAGAGAGAGATGCTTGGTGGAGGTGTATCATCAGCCTCCACTGGGATTCCCACGCCCACTCTCCAGTGACTCCAGTGCCATTACAGTCTAGCACCTGTGGCCTCCAAGCTTGCAGATTCACTTCAGCCGATGTCACTCAGTTAACACGCATCACAAGGCCGGCGTCCATGGCTCTGCACAACAGAAGACTTTACAAGGGCCAGCCAGCCTGCCCTTTGCCTTCTGTGGACAGAGGCCCACAAGACCGCAGACGGACATACAGCCACGCCAAATGTGAACACGAGGTTGTGTTGATAAGGAGACTGTGGTCTGGGCACCATCTGGCTCAGGGGGAGAATGACTTATTGTCCGAGCCGGGGCAGTCACTTTAAAACCAGTCACCGTGTTGCTTAGCGGAGAGGGCAAGGCGACCCGATAATCATAGCAACGCAAACATCTGCCGCCGGGACATGCACCCCAGCCTCCCTAATCCAGTTATTATGCTAACAGTTATGTAAGCCGCTCGCTCGGTCTGGATTTAGCTAGCTCCCCGCTAGGTAACGGCTATCAGGTGTAGCCAGAGCAGGATATCGACTGTAAACACAACTTTGGCATGCTAGTAGTCAGTGTTTAGGTTTGTTGATTGTGTGTAGTTTATTTTCCAATGAAGTTGCATCTGTCCATCTGTCAAGAGGCCACTTTAGGTGTCTCAGTGTTGAGATGATATCAGCCATGTAACATTTAGTCTATGATTGAGGCCAATAAAAGAAATACTCAGTCAATATTTCTTAAAAGGTTGAATGATATGACAATGTAAACGCCATTCGTGCTGGCGTATTCATGAGGGGGGGTGGTTTATTCGTCTGCCCCGGCGTCCAATCAGAATGCGTGATACACCACTCATGAGGTCAGCTATGGTAGGATCACCCAGGGTTCTTGGCACCGGGCCGATTTGTAAAACACACCCGGGTGCATGGAGAGCGCACCCGTGTTCGGTGAAACCTACACGGCGGGACCCACCTGAGGTTGGAGGCCTGCTCGGTGAACTCGGTGGCCACCAGGGAGAAGTACTTGCGCATCTTGATCCAGAGGTTGGGCTTGGGGATGCAGCCGTTGTGGGCGTGGATGGCGTGGATACGGGCCATCTCCCCGGAGATCATTCTGAGGGGACACACACATAAGAGAGAACTTTATTCGGGATAAATAAAGTTCTATCTTATCTTATCTTATGGGGTTCTTATGGTTGGCAGACTAGTGCAACAGGTCAACCTTGGTCAATAGTAACCAATACAGACACAAAGTGTGTCTATTCTATTACATGAAAAGATACATTGTTGCGATTAAAATGAGATTAAAATATATCGTTAAAATGCAACGATGAAAAGGTCCAATTATTTATCAGGCCTTAGATACTCATAAACTTACGATCACTTTTTAAAGTAGATATCAGATGAAAAAAGGTCAGAGACCCCTCGTCTAACCACACCTGCAGTTTGTTGAAAATCGTTTTTGTATGTTCATCGTAAACACTTGTTACAGATGTTGTTTTTCACAAATATGACAATATGATAAAATGGTATTGATTCAAATTGGTCCTACATTTTTTGGGACACGTTAGTTAGTTAGGTGGCTACTGAACGGACTTAGAGTTTTCGTCCTAAAATAAATGGACTAGACCGATGCATTTGGCCAGATCGATGCAAAACCTTTGCTAAAATCATTTCAATTTTTTTCTGGCATGGCCCCCGACACCAAGAGAGGGTTTGGAATCCATCCACCACCAGTCTCTCAATTCTGTTGGAATGACTGATCTTGCTTAGCGGCATTCCCCGCCAATGTGACACAATCACAAAGTTGCAATAATCTGGTCTCTTGAGGTCATTTGTGGTGCTAAAGCTCCACCGTTTTCTGCAAATGTTTTATTGTGTTTTATATCTTTATCCCACAGTGGATATTGTATTCTCCTTCTTTGATACAACAATATTGTGTACTATTTACACAGTGTCTGTCTGTCTGTCTATATGTACAGTTGTGGTCATAAGTTTAACTCTTATTTTTCTGTGATAGAGTGATTGGAGCACATACTTCGTCACAAAAAACATTCATGAAGTTTGGCTCTTTTATGAATTTTTTATGGGTCTACTGAAAATGTGACCAAATCTGCTGGGTCAAAAAAAAATGCATACAGCAACATGAATTATCAATGTAGGTGATGTAGAAAGTTGTGTCAATGAAATTATCTTTGTGGCCTCTTAACTTCTTGTGATTATGATTGACTACAGCTGGTGACTTCTCTGAGTCCATTTAAATATGACTCATTTGATACAATCATTAGACTCAGACACAAAGGAAGTCAAAGGAGCTCAGCACGGATCTGAAAAAGCGGATCATTGACTTGAACAAGTCAGGAAAGTCACTTGGAGACATTTCAAAGCAGCTACAGGTCCCGAGATCAACTGTGCAAACAATTGTTTGTAAGTATAAAGTGAATGGAACAGTTGTGTCACTGCCACGATCAGGAAGAAAACGCAAGCTATCACCTGCTGCTGAGAAAAGATTGGTCAGGATGGTCAAGAGTCAACCAAGAACCAAAAAGCAGGTCTGCAATGAATTAGAAGCTGCTGGAACACAGGTGTCAGTTGGGTGTTCCAACAGGACAATGATCCCAAACACACATCAAAAGTGGTAAAGGAATGGCTAAATCAGGCTAGAATTAAGGTTTTAGAATGGCCTTCCCAAAGTCCTGACTTAAACCCCATCGAGAACATGTGGACAGTGCTGAAGAAACAAGTCCATGTCAGAAAGCCAACACATTTAGCTGAACTGCACTGATTCTGTCAAGAGGAGTGGTCAAAGATTCAACCAGAAGCTTGTGGATGGCTACCAAAAGCACCTAATTGAGGTGAAAATGGCCAAGGGACATGTAACCAAATATTAGCATTGCTGTATGTATATTTTTCACCCAGCAGATTTGGTCACATTTTCAGTAGACCCATAATAAATTAATAAAATAACTAAACTTCATGAATGTTTTTTGTGACAAAGAAGTATGTGCTCCAATCACTATCACAGAAAAATAAGAGTTGTAGAAATTATTGGGAACTCTGGACTGCCATGACATACATGTTCTTTACAAGTGTATGTACACTTTTGACCACAACTGTATGTATGCTTGCATGCAAGACCCATCTCAGTCCCATCTCTGTGAGTAGCAAGCGCAGTACATGTGGGCAAAATCAATCTTAGTCTTGACGTCACATTGTGACACGACAGTCCGAGTACAAAGGGCCAAATATATTTTTACTGAGTCAGCAATCTTAGGGTAACAATTTCCGTCAATCTGTCGTCATCCATCAACCGTTATCTATCGCCACTTGTCCCAAGTTCCAGTAATGAAAGTGATGACTTTAGGGTTAGTTTATTAGCGGCAACTGACAGCACTTAAGTGGAGCCTGCCCACTCACCTGCAGGTCAAACTGCTCTGCCAATCAGTGATGCCAATACAAACTCCACTATTTCTGTCACCAAAAACCAACATACAAACATCTTAAACACAAATATCAAGGCAAACGTGAGCTTCCTGGAGAAACTGCCAGTGTCATCAAATGATTGTAAATGTGGGCCTGTAAAGCCCTTTAAGGCTGTAGCTTGAACACAGGGTTATACCCTGTTTGGTTACCCGTTTGGTTTACAGTGAGAGCCTGGAGGTGACACGTACCGTGAGTTGATCACAGCTCCATGGTGCCATTGAGGGCATTGTGTGTTATGTGTACATAACGCCCACTACGAATGGTGGTGGCACACTCCACCACAACAGGGCACAATATGATAATAAACATGAGACCAGTGATCCTTTCTTAAATCACACATACTTTATACCCGATGAACAACTACTTAGCAATATCATGAACGTTCCTTGGGGCTCTCAAATATGAGCAACCTCTGTCTGCTGAGTGAGGCTCGATATGTGGACTGCTTCTACTACGCCTGCGATCTTCCAGTATTTAAAGATTGCCACAACCACCACCACCACCACCACCACCACCACCACTACTACTACCATCCGCTTACTGTAGTGCGCATCATGAGTGTGCATTGCATCCCAAACCTGAGCAGCACGGGGTCCCGGACATCCTGAGTGCCTAAGGCGTCCCCTTGTATGAATTCGTAGCAGATGCCGTTCTGGAAAGTGCAGTAGAGACGTGGGGCGCAGCCGTTTGCGTGCAGCACCTAGAGTCAAAACACACACATGCGCACAAACACGCACACGTGTTTAGGTTGGATTGCATTGAACATTGCATTTTTAAATGCATTCATACCCTGCTTATGGATTTATTTCAACAAAAATAACTTATCCCAAGTTAAACGATAACCATTTTTTGGTATTTTTCCCATTGTCGATCAAAGAACCACCTTTTACCTGGAAGCTCTTGAGTTCATTGTCTCGGTCGACAATGAGCTCCGTCTTGTTGCCATAGACACGGACCAAGACCACGTCCTCCGGGCTGTCCTCCACGTAGCAGCCCACCAGTTTGTTGGTGGTACCGTCGGTGAAGAGCTAGGAATCACACAAGGAATTAGCAAAACAATGGGCCACTGTGGTAGAGCCTCCGCAATGAATCTAACTGAAGCATTGCAATGGAAGTGATCAGAGGAACAGCCTTGTGGCAGCTTGTTCCCAAACAATAGACACTATATAGACCCAACACTGTTGAGTCTGGTCGCTGGTTATTTTCAATCTCCGAAAGGTATCAAGGTTGATGGCCACGGTACAGGGTGTATAAGCAACAGATTACGTCATTGTAGATAAGAGAGCAATGGATTCATCAGATCATATGCACCCTTTGCCCGTTGAAATGTTGAAACGATGCAATTAAGAGATTCAATGATTCCTGAATCCTCTGCAAAAAGATACAGTGGTGGTGTCACATCATCAGGTCAGAGGGTGCTGTTGTTCACTCTTTTGTTTCTGAAAATGTAAAAAATGTGTCTGTCTGAAGCTTGCAAAGAAACCGTTCAATAAAAGACCACCGCTTCAATTGAGGACCGCCACCCACAGAGCACAACAACAGTCCAGACAGCTGTCCGGCCACACATAACTGGCATTCCAACGTGTGGCTCACTGTAAAGACATAGGCATTCCCTGTTATGACTGAACTGCCCTCCAACAACTTTCGCCATCACATGACTGGTCTGGTCTGGCCCTGGGACACAAACAATGTGCGATGTGAGAGGGCCATCGGTCAAATGTGCTGAGGGACAGCAATAAGCTAGCCTCCCAGACGAGAGGTATGGGTCTGTAAAGCAGCCATGGCAGTGTGTTTGCGGCATCAATGAAGGACTAGCATAGGTTTGGTGTCCTAGGAGGGAGCTAGCACCTCTTTTACCATCATTAGTTGAGTTTCAAGAATGGATGGTCCGAATTGTGACAGATACTCTTAATTAAATACATTGAACGGAGGCCATTGGTTAGGACAGGAGTAATCTTGTATCCAAAAGTTTGCCAATGGTACAGCCGTAGCTTTAAACTATATAGATGATAATCTGATTTGTGAGATCAGGATAGGAGACGATACAAAAGGTAATCGTTTAGTTAGGCGAGTTAGCAACCATCTGATGACTTTCTATGTGCTTGGATGCCATGTACAGTATGCAGGTCCAGGGAGCACTCTTGTGATTCTGATATCCTATTGAGCATGGTATTGGCCCTGCATCGACATCAAATCCTTCCCAAGCCTGGGAAAGCTGTAAGAAGAAGCCACAGCTCGGGATGTCATGGGCATGCCGTACTGTGGAGTTCTCAGTGAATCCTCCAGTGCGTGCGTGCCTCACTTTCCACCCCATGTGTGTGGTCAGGATGTTTGGGAACGGCATGTCACTCTCCTAGAAAAGAAAACGAGAAAAGCGCTTCTTCCTCTCCAGGTGGCAGAGTGGGCCAGGTGATTCTGTCAACACTGCTGACCCGATGTTCCTGGACTCACACTGTCTGCAGAGTGCCAACCATAACATGTTCTGTCCTGCTCTCACGCTCTCATCCTTCTCCATTAGATGTAGCCTACCTGAGGGTCCGGCTGAGCTTGGCAGGGTCCACATTATAATGTTACATTTCTTTAACAGCCATTACGTTTACATAGACGTTTGATGATTTTCGACTACATGAATAAAAAATGAAGCTATATTAGCCAGGCATTGACTAAAACATTTAACATATCTCTGGCAATCTAATCTACTTAATCTACTTCAGTAAGAAAACAACATATTTATGTCGCTTAACATGAACAAATGGAGTTGAACACATGTGCGTTAGCTTAGTTTCATACACATCATGATTCTATATCATTAATCATTGGTCTAGCTATAACATACTGTGGATAGAGGACTGTTAGTTCGTTGACCCCTCCTGTGCCCTCGCCTGGTCCCACAAAAGCTGCTCGGCCAGCAGGACAAAGCAGGTGGCGGTCATTGAGGAAAAGACCATGTTGGCCTGGGTGGGAATGATGTAAACATAGTCACGTTATCACTATACACGGGGGGGGGACTGGGATCTGGGATGGCCTTAGAGGACCGGCATTAGTGATGTAAACAACACACGCCTGCTCCATTCCCCCCCCCCCTACTCCCCTGGTGTTAATACTGAGCTGGTGAACACTTGTCGTCGTCGTCGTCGTCGTCGTCGTCACCACCCACCACCACCACCACTGCGGTGGTGTGCATTTTAGATAAGGCAGCCATTCCTGTTTCAAAGATTTTGATCCTGGCCGGCGACACGTGACTCACTCCATCCACTTAGCGGCAATCAATTATGCAGTTTCCCCATTATCCAATTTTCTCAATTCTGGATGTGTGAATTGCATAGAGAGGTCGACAGACAGGCCCAACAAATCCACTGAAACAAATGAGATATTTGCAGACATTGAGTGTGGGTTGGCGGTGGAGGCATGGTTGCAGCTGATATACAACAACATTAACACACAGGTCTATGATATGGCTATTCCTATACTAATGGTGGTGAATCAGGAATGTACAATGCATGTATCTCTCTGATAAAGACTGAGGTCATGATACAGGCCTGGGCCTGACCATTTAATACAGAATATGCATGTAATACAGACCATCATATATACATGCCATATAAATATGTGACTGTTTTGAGATGAGATGTAGATAACTACTTCAAATAATACTCTTCGGCCAAGTATATTGCCGTTTTTACGAAAACATCATTATGTTGCTAGTACAGTGTAGTGCTAGACAGTACAAACAAGTACTGTCAAAGTGCAGTACAAGTACAACACAAGTAGTTTATATATAGACCTGTCGTAAAGTATTTACCTGCATCCCTCATGAAAAGTGACGGCTTGTAGCCTAAACAAACTTGTAGACGTGTTATTCCACAAACACACTCCCACAAACTCCACCCTACTTTATTAGCAGTCAACCACAGACATTGTCTATTCAAACAGTGTCATCAGAATCATATTGACATTCTGCTTGTGAACATTCGCCAAATATAGTGACATTTTGCTCACATTCAGCAGAGACAGTTTTCAACAGAGACAGAAGAGGTAATGCGCGTTACTCCACATAATATATAGGATTATACATACATACAATCCTGTGGGCGGGACTGCGGGAGTATGGGGTACCGGGGTCGTTGGTATGAGCCACCCGGTCCTTGTATAACCAAAGTGAGAGCTGTGTCTGTATTCTCGGCACAAAGTCAAGCACGTTCTCAGTGGGTGTTGGACTCTGCCAAGGTTTATGACTTTCATGGACAGAATCTCAAGGTGCAGCCGAGGTGAGGAGAGTGTCCGGTTTGGGGACCTCAGAAATGCATCTCTGCTCTTTGCAGACAATGTGGTTCTGTTGGCTTCATCAGCCAGTGACCTCCAGCATGCACTGGGGCAGTTTGCAGCCGAGTGTGAAGCGGTCAGGATGAGAGTCAGCACCACTGAGGCCATGGTTCTCTGCCGGAAAATGGTGGAGTGAGTTGCTGCCTCAAGCAAAGGAGTTAAAGTATCTCGGGATCTTGTTAAAATGGAGCGGGAGTTGGACAGACAGATTTGTGCGGCGTCTCATTATGATGCCTCCCGGACGCTTTCCCTTAGAGGTTTTCCAGGCACGCCCAACTGGGAGGAGAACCGGGGCAGACCCAGAACCCGCTGGAGGGATTATATATCTCATCTGGCCTGGGATCACCTCAGGGTCCCGCAGGAGGAGCTGGAAGGCGTTGCTGGGGAGAAGGACGTCTGGGGGGCCCTGCTTAGTCTGCTGCCACCGCGACCCGGCCCAAGATAAGCGGACGAAAATGGATGGATGGATGGATGGACATACATACATACATACTGACTCGTTTCATGAATAAAAGGCCCTTAAAAAGGGCCCAACTGACAGAATTTAATGATGGTATAGTAACACAGATGGTATAACATAGCTTGGCATTCAGTTCAGAGTCCAGAGAGAGACAACTAGTTGTAGGTTGCCAATCAGCACAACAGGTAGACCAGTGTTTCAGAACATGGACAATTGCTTAATTCACTAATATTGGTACAATCTAGTACATCTGAATAGTACCATAGTAGCAACAAGTTCGGCAAATCTTCCCAGCAAGAGCCTATCACTTGGCTGAAAAAATGAGAGGGGATACATTAGTGGAAAGGGTAGGGTATGCATCATGCAGGCTTTACTGCAGGCTAGTAAATGTGAGTCTCTCAATGGAGCTCTGGTGTGGTCATCACGTCACCAACACGTTGTCAGTGTGTGATTCTACAGACCATTCGCAGCGTTTACATTCAATACAGACAATCGTGAAAGCAGGCTTCAATTCAAATGGGAAGGGTGCGTCTGGCGTGGGCTTCATATCATTGGCTAAAGCGTCAGTCTTCAGACGGAAGTGTGTAAATGTTGGGCTGTTGAGCACCGCTACAAACCGGCGCTTCGTGGATGTCCTCGGTAGCACATTGAAACGAGTGAGGCTATCATTCCACGACGCCGATGCCGACGCCTGGTACACAAAAGCAGCATCAGACAGCCAGTGCTGAAGTGGAGACAGGTGACGCTCAGAACATGCATCGTGTAGGTCTGGTCTGGCAGTGCACCACCATAGACACTAGACTTGTCCAATAAATACACATCAGTCAGACATATAACAATAATAATATAATAATAATAATAATAATAATAATAAAACCCTCCCAACATTACAATGACAGAAACACGACGTGACTCTGCCCTGCTACTGGTGATACTGTGAAACGGCTCTCCTGCTGCGGGCCTAGTGCTGCTGCTGCTGCTGCTGCTGCTGCTTGCTAGCGGTCCGGCGCTGTCAGTGTCGTTAGCTTAGCGCGGTGGTATAGCTAGCAGCACAGACCCGCTTACCTTGGTCCTGACGCGCTCCGTGTCCCACGCCGGCCGCAGCTCCTTGATGAGCCCGATCGCGCCCTCCGTCACCCGGTGCTCGTCCACGAAGATGGGGAATTTCCTAATGAACGGCGAGCCGATGGGCACGTGTATCTCCGTCTCCATGACTGATGTTAATATCTTATTACAAATGATGTCTCCACAGATACGCTGGGAAGCCCGCAGCATACAATACAAAGCGGCCGATAATCAAGCAATGTGAGTATGGCTTGGTGAGGAGGAGGAGGCGTGTGACGGTAATCCAGTGGAGACGGCGCGGGGAGGAGGAGGGAGAGTACCGGTGCGGATGCCCTGCGGTCGCCGGTTTTCTTGGGAGCGCGACGAGAGCGTCGGTCGTCGGTTTCCTCTGGCTGGCTTAGCCCCGCCCTCGTGGAATCATCCGATTGTACCGGGAGCGACGCTCGGACACGCCCACAATTTCCGAAGGCGCGCACGAGTACAGCCGATCTGTTTCCGAACGGAGCCGCGAGCCTCCGCTCTGCATAAGATACGATAAGAGATAAGAGATCAAATAGAACTTTATTAATCCCGAAGGAAACTCTTGTGCCAGGTTGCATAGCAATACAGTACAATACAACAATAAAGAAATAAACAGAATAATACAATTAAACTGACAGATTTACAAATGTACAGTCAACATATATAAATATCCTATAGGCAAGATAAGGTGTTCAGACAAAAACAATCTGGCATAATTGAATTCACACATTCACACACAGCAGAGAACAAACAGTGGTTCTCAAGTATGAAATGTACATTTAAGTCAATATTCAATGAATAAATAAACAAATAAATGCAGTGACGCTTTTTGTTTAAACAAGGATGTTTTTCAAAGGACTACTTTTAGTTATTTCAAGGGACTTTTATTTCATAATTCCACATTGACCGTAGTTATTTCAGGGGATTTTTCATTTCATAGTCCATTTATTTATTCCAGAGGACTAATTCATATATTTATTCATTTATTTATGTATCTATTTATTGAATATTGACTTAAATGGCATTCCATACTCAAGATATATCTCTGATGTGAAATCTATTTTTTAAGCAATTAACAGATTTAAATTCAAATATTATAAATGTTCAAGTGTTAAAACACATTGGGAGTCATTTTTAAGACAATTTATCTAGTGTAGTCTAGTCTTTGGGCTGACTAGGGCCGCCACTAGATGGCAGATAAACCTTGGTTGTCTGGGGTGTTAACACATATTCACTATTCAACAAAATAATTACTTATCTGACAGAATGACTACATAGCATCTTAGAACAAGAATGGGAGTGTAGTGTAGACAACATAATCCAACCAAGTGGATTCTTAAAGAAAAAAATAAATTCTCTTCTCTTTATCTATAGCCTAAAGAGTTTTCACTGGTCTGAATATATTACTTAACCATGCATATTTAAGAAAAATATATCCTCAAAAATCATCAAAAAAGATTGTCAATTATATCATATTTTACATTTTTTTAGATTAGGCCTATGTGTGATGGAGATAAAACAGTCTACTGAGTCTTTGTACGTGGATTACAGTGGATGGTATTGCTGTCTCTTTCAACAAACGTACTCTGTCAATCACTTTGGATAAAAGCCGTCTGCCAAATTCCCTAAATTTAAATGTACATGGTATAGTGATCTGCATTACACCACATGTTTGAATTTATATGCATCTCCTATGTGCCTTTGTGAGTTTTTTACTGTTTACCCACAACATGATGTGGGCACCCACATGGTGCCTGGGGCTGACTTAATTAAAGTCTCCTTCTTGGGTGTATTTATTATTATTAGTTTATTTATTTTGTTTATTTAATTAAGTGTATTTAATTTAGTTGTTGTTTACTTGATTCACTTTCTTCCTTTGTTTTTAACAAGTGCTCTTTAAATGAACTGTTGTCCCACGTTACTCTTGACAGTTAAAACGACTGTCATAGAAAATATTTAAAACCATCTATAAAGATTCTGTTGTTTTAAATTATTTTTAGTAGCAGTGTGTGTGTGTGTTTGTGTTTGTGTGTGTGTGTGACTGAGAGAATGGTGGGCATTTAAACTTTCCTCGGAGCTGCAGTACGCTTTTAGTGTGAAAACATTACACCGCACCCTACATCTGTGATTCCAATGAACGTGTAATTGTTCCCAAGCAACCCTGGTCCTGCCGATACCTGCCCACATGCTGCATGTATCTCTCCTGGAGGTGAACCAGACCCAACATTAACTCTTCAGTGACTTACAAGAATGTCGTTGGAAAATGGATTGTGTAAGTGTGTGTGTGTGTCTGTGTTAAAATGGGCCTTGACCTGATACATTTGTGGAGAGCGGATGAGGACTCAAGGAACAACATTTCTGAATGGAGAGTGTGATTGATGGGTGTGTACATGTGTGTGTGTGTGTGTGTGTGTGTGTGTGTGTGTGTGTGTGTGTGTGTGTGTGTGGGAGATTTGGCATGGATTATATGGCATTCATTTGAATAGAGAGCTTGATTAATGAGTGCGTGTGCATGTGTGTGCGTGCGTGTGTGTGTGTGTGTGTTGGTGTGCATTACATGTGTCTCAGCCATGACCTTGTACACAAAGAGTAACAGCTCCAGGAGGACGGCCTCCAATACTCTAGGAATGAGGAAATGTTTACACTGCAGCCACACACACTCTGATACACACTCCCACCATCAATCATAGACCCCACTCAAAAGCACTGCATGTCATTTAAAGGCATCCCTTATGGTATCCCCGTGTGGACACCAACACAGCGTATTCATCACAGTGTGTGTGTGTGTGTGTGTGTGCGTGTGTGTGTGTGTGTGTGTCCAATTCTTCGTCATACTTCAACTCAACTTAATAGATGTTCTTTTCTTGCACCGTTCATGATCAATACCCATCTGGACGTCAGAGAGCTCTTTTAAGGAAGTGTGTGTGCCTCTCTGTGTGTGTGTGTGTGTGTGTGTGTGTGTGTGTGTGTGTGTGGGTGTGTTTGTCTTTGTGTGTTTATGGGGACCATGGGGGGTGGTGGTGGTGGTGATGGGGGAGGCTGGGAGGGGTGTCACCGACCATCACAGACCATCCTGCCTTTTTGCTCCATAAATGGCCAAAATCTGCCCAGGCAATTACAACCAACAACTTGTAGGTCTGCCAAATAGCCAAAGGACATTCCTATTATTATTATTATTATTATTATTATTATTAACACATTAGAAGAGATTAGACCAAATTAACTCTTCAGCTGCAGTTAATGACAATACTCTTGGCTTGAAAGGAAGTATTAACCCTCAGTTTAGAAAGACCCATGAAGCCAATATAGAAATTAGAAAATTGAGTGGCATCAATAGGAGACTTTTTACTTGCAAACTAGCTAGCTTTACAATATTTGCTCTCACTCCTCTCTCTCCTCCTGTTCTCTCCTCCTTTCTTTCTTTCGTCCCTCTCTCCCGTCGTCCACCTCCCAGGCTCCGTCTAGGAGTGATTACTGTGGCTCTATCTTGACCAAGTACAGATGTAGGTCACTGATTGTCTCAGCCGGTTCTCGTCTCCAGGTAAATACACCTTGAGCACACAGAGAGGTGATCTCATGGAAACAGCCAGCGACCGGCTATGCGGCACCGATAGGAAAGGTATCTGCTGTGGTGTATCTAGAGTAACCAAACACTAAAATGAAACCGTTTTAGTCAACAAACACCAGAATATTTAGACTCAAGACTGGTGCAAACGGTGAGATGACATCATCAAGTTTCAAGTTTCAAGTATTTTATTGTCACTTCACAGTTTACACAAGTATAAGCAGTGAGTGAAAATATTATGTGCAAAACGCCCAACAGCCGACCATAGTTATAAAAGAATACAAATAGAAATAGAAATAGAATAGAAAACTATATTACCAAGTTACAAAAAATCTAAACAAAAGAAAACTGTATAATATAAAATAAAGTACACAAAAAATATGAAGGGGAGCAATACAAATATAAATCAATGTAATAAAATATACATTGTTATATTTTGACATTCACAGAATGTCACAGAATACTTCCTCAGACAGTCACACTAGAACACACTAGAACAACACTAGCACCAGCAATTAGCACCCGGACTTAGCCCTAGCAGTAACACTAGCACTAGCACTAGCAGTAGCAGTAGCACTAGCACTAGCAGTAACACTAGCACTAGCACCAGCAGTAACACTAGCACTAGCACTAGCAGTAACACTAGCACTAGCACCAGCAGTAACACTAGCACTAGCAGTAACACTAGCACTAGCACTAGCAGTAACACTAGCACTAGCAGTAACACTAGCACTAGCACCAGCAGTAACACTAGCACTAGCAGTAGCACTAGCACTAGCAGTAACACTAGCACTAGCAGTAACACTAGCACTAGCACTAGCAGTAACACTAGCACTAGCACTAGCAGTAACACTAGCACTAGCACTAGCAGTAACACTAGCACTAGCACCAGCAGTAACACTAGCACTAGCAGTAGCAGTAACACTAGCACTAGCACCAGGACTAGCACTAAGCAGTATCGCTAGCAGTAACACTTAGCACTAGCACACCAGAGCTAGCACTAGCAGTAGCACTAGCACTTGTAGTAACACTTAGCACTAGCACACCAGAGCTAGCACTTGCAGTAACACTTAGCACTAGCACTTGTTCAGCAGCCTGATGGCCTGACTGTGGAAGCTGTCTCTGAGTCTGCTCGTGTGACACTTGATGCTGCGGTATCGCCTGCCTGACGGTAGAAGTGGTGGAGATGTAAACATGGCACATGACGTTGTGTTTATGAGGTCTTCACGTCTGTAAATTGATGATCACATCTTTAAAGCGGTAGTTTGTCTACGTAGGAAGTCGTGTACAGGATTACCAAATGATGGGTTGTGAGTACCTAACCCCAACATACCACACGGTTTAGAGAACTTAACAAGCCGCAAAGTTTACGCTCAATCATCGGTGACTGAGCCACAGTCTAGTCACTTCAAAGGAACGGCCAGTGTGTGTGTGTGTGTGTGTGTGTGTGTAGACCAATAGGCCATATGGTAGTGAAAACAAAAGCTTAACCCCCCCCCCAACCCTATCAGCACTGCCGTTACTTAGCCCCTCCTATTTTAAAGGTGAACTGTAGGCCACTGAGCCATGCATGTAAGTAAGACTGACACACACACACACACACACACATGCACACACACACACTGACCCCATCAATGACTCCTCCCCCTTTTCTTTGTATTTGCCATCCTTTCATTTTGACCATACCTCACCTGTGTGTGTGTGTGTGTGTGTGTGTGTGTGTGTGTGTGTGTGTGTGTGTGTGTGTGTGTGTGTGTGTGTGTGTGTGTGTGTGTGTGTGTGTGTGTGTGTGTGTGTGTGTGTGTGTGTGTGTGTGTGTGTGTGTGTGTGTGTGTGTGTGTGTGTGTGTGTGTGTGTGTGATGATATAGGGTTGTAGTCAGGAGGGTGACAGTAGGGCTTAGTGGGCGTGTGCTAAGCTGTTCTGGTAAAGTGTCTCGACATAGCATTAATTCATAATTACCCCGCTACCCGAGCATGCACACACACACCGAACCCGCCTCTGGCTCACATGTATAGACTTACATGCGCACGCACACACACACATGCACACACACACACATACACAGATTACTATCTATCACAAGCAAAGTAATAATTATGTGCTTTCAGCATCGTCCAATCTGTCTTCAGGAGGTGCAGGAGGAAGGGATACATACACAAGGAACATATTTGAAAAGAGACAACAAAGCCCAACAGAACCTCCACCAGCAGCACATGCAAGTTAAGGCAGGCTGCAGGTCGTCAGGGTGCTGGAGCTGGAACAAGGGCCTGCTGCTGCTGCTGCTATTGAGAGTGCAGTTAGCTGTTTGCTGCCTACAGAACTGTATGTATATCTAAATGGTAAATGGATTACATTTATACAGCGCTCATCCAAAGCGATTCACAATATTGCGTCACATTCACCCATTCATACACTGACGGCGGGGTCACGCCAACCATGCAAGGTAACACGTCAGGACCAGTTAGGGTTAGGTGGTGTCTTGCTCAGGGACACCTCGACACTTAGCTAGGCGGAGCCCGGGGATCAAACTTGCAACCTTCCGGTCGCCAGACAACCCGCTCTTACCTCCCGAGCTACTGCCGCCCCCATATGTGATGTTGTTGGTATCCCTGGTGAGCTGATGTTTGGTCCTGCTATATATCCTGTATATATCTGTAACCCATATCCAGGTCTGTGGATGTGTCCCGTGTCACTGCAGGATTGGAGTGACAGATGGACGTAAATAATGCTTTACTGCTCCTCCTTTGCACCCACGTTAATGGTTATCTACGCAGTATTTAGCAACAAAAGGGTGTTTGCGCCCTGAGTCGCTGTGGGTGGTCAGGGTCAGACAGACTCTGGGCTTTTTGTGGTTGACAACACTGGCATTGGTAGCTTGCTAAAAAAGTGATTATGTAAATAAAACAGTTGAATCTATGAACGCAATTCACTTCATATCCTGTATGTGTATGTCGTCAATAAATACATTTGGATTACTTTAGACATTGAAATAAAACAAAATTCAGTGGAAACCTACTTGCCTCTTTATGATAAAGTGTCCAAATCAATGTTGCAATTAATAGTGTGGCAATTTACACCTCTTTAAAAAGAAACCCATTAATTAATGTTTATTCATGTTTCAATGGCTTACTATTTCATTGAGTTTAGCCCCAATTACTGCAGCTTTTTGTTCTCTCAATGTTTTTTTTAAGGTACGTGAAAGTCACTGTTATTACTGTGATGTTGGTAAATACTTTTTTTTAAATGGTGACTTAATGACTCATTACAAATGTCGGTCCTGAGGCTAGACCAGTGGACCACACAATTATACAGAAGACGTGTTTCTTCCTGCTGGGTGTGGTTAGAGGTGAGCGCCTACTGTTGGAATGGTAGTGAGATTAATCGGAGTAGACATAAGCTGAACTCAATTTTGCCCCTGCATGTCCATGATGTGGGCCTATCTACAGCTGATGGGTATCTTATCAAAATGACAAATTTGTCTGTCTGTCTGTCCTGAGAGTGTGTGGGTATGTTGTGTGTATCGTTAAGGCAACAGGGCATAGTCCAAGCTCTGTATATCCTTAAATAAGTGTACACAAAAACCTTCCAACCACAACCACTTAATTAAGACTTCATGCCGAAAACAAACGCCTTAGAGGCAACACTTGTTTAGACCATAGGGTGTAAGTGGAGTAATGGTGGGGTTAATGTGGTGTAATGCCTTGTAGGGCGGTGTACACAGCGGTGTATGGTAGGATGTCGTAGTTTAGATAGTGTATGGTTGGGCAGTAGGGAGGGAGTGTAGTGCAGTGTTGGGTAAGATAAGTTAGGGTAGGGTTGTGTTACCCAAGCCTAGAGAGTCTCTTTGTTTTGGTTGTCAGGTAAGCGAATGGGTATGAAACATGGGAAAGGTATTTCTACTAACAAAGTGCTCAGGTTGCTGGATAGTCAGGAATTTGATTTTCTTTTGACAAGCCTATATGACTAAAGAGGGTCTTCCCAACACTGAATTACCATCATGTTCGTGAGAGGTTGAAGGTACCCTCAAAACAGTGGGGGGGTGTCAGGTTGAATTGAAATATCACATATCCAGAATATATTTTTCACAGTAAAGTTGTAACTGAAACGTGTGACGCATTGTGGTGATAGGTTTTGTCATCGAGAACTTGAAAAACACTTGAGAGTCACACACACACACACACAGACACACACACACACACACACACAGTCTGCGTGGGTGGAGTTAGGGGATAAGTGTCTCGGGGGGGCTTCCTCAAAAGACATCAGATCTCCCTGGCTGCCGACTTGAGGATCGCACCGAGGAGTCCATGGTAACTTTATTAAGGAACTCTACCGCATGGATGTCAATAAGACTTTACAAGAATTACTTTCCGCACGCCCTTCCCAGTGAAGTCCGTGTCTTAATGGACATATTGGAGTGGCAATTAGACATGAGATATCCAAACTAATACACGTAATGAATGTAATGAATTTTTGCAATTTTTGCAATTTTGCATGCGTCTGAAAACGTCTCCGTTAAAGCGCAATGGAAGGGGGTCTCTCGCGTCTCCAAGCTCAACTGCGGACCGCGCGTAAAAGCGAGTGGCTGCGGAGCACCCTGGCCCACCACCACCACCACCCTGGACCCGGGGGGGTGGACAACGAAATAGTGGTGCTGGCCACCGGCATAGACCAGTATCTACAAGAAGTGTTTCACCACCTCTCTCACCACCATCATCATCACCACCACTTTGGTCGGGAAGAGGAGGAGGAGGAGGACACGGTGTCGGCGGAGGACTTCAAGGCGCTCTGCTCGGTGCTGGGACTGGAGGAGGAGGTGGACGGAGAGGAGCAGAGGATGAGGAGGAGGACAACGACGGTAGGTGACGGCGATGAAGAACAGGAGGAGGAAGATGATGATGATGAGTTCGGGTGGATCTGTGGTTCTGGTCTTCCCGGCCAGCTGTCATTCAAGGAGTTTCATTCGCGCCTCTGCGGCTACTTTCGTGTGCGCGCCGCTGCCAGTAGCGACCCCGCGAAGGAACACGGCGTCCAGCGGCTCAACTTCTCCGTAGAGACGGAGCTGGTAGAGCGGGAGATCCGACTCAGGTGTCCGAGGGTCCGACGGCGGAAGTGCGTCACCTTTGACCTGCCCGTGGGCCAGACGAGAGCCCTCTCCAAACCCATGAAGGACAAAGCGCACACAGAAGGCAGCGACCCAGGTAGTGAGAATGGATACACCTGCGTGTGTGTGTGTGTGTGTGTGTGTGCGTGCGTGTGACAATTATCATCATAAATTGGGTGACATGAGGTTGTAATTGTCAATCGAGGTTCCTCCTCTCCTCTCCTCTCCACCCCACCCCTTCTATCCTATCATACTCTCCTTCTTTTGATGTCATCCATTTTGATGTTTTGGACATGTGCAACTCAATTCATTTCAATTCATATCCCCAGCAGGTGCAGAGGCAGCCGCTCTGAGGGAGCTGGTGGAGGACCTGCGTGCCGCACTGCAGGGCAGCGACGCCCGCTGTCTGTCCCTGGAGGTGGCCCTCAGAAGGCACAGCAGGGCCCCGAACTACAGTGCTGTCACCCCATCCTCCTCCACCACCGCGTCGTCCAAACTGAGACAAGACACCAGCCTGAGCTCCAAGCCGCCTATCGACGGGCGTTTTGGCGGGAAATGGGTGGACAAGACGAAGAGGGCGGGGGCGGGCGCGGTGGTGGTGCGACGGCGGGGTGCCGACGACCCGATTCTCCGGGAGCTGCGGTTGATTCGTGCGTCGCGTGACGGACAGCTGGAGGAGGCCATCCACTTCAATCGGCGCCTGGAGGAGGAGCTGGGCTGGGCCTATCAGGAGGTCCGACAACGGGCGGGCATGGAGTCGGCCCTGCGGAAGGAGAACTCTGCAATCAGGTCTGCGTTGCCTTTAATATTTAACTTGTCCTCCATGGAGAAGACCAGCTCGAGTTCCTTCTTCTGATCTCTGTTGAACTACTCACTGCAGGATGAATGGAGGAACACGTTGATCAGGGCAAATGTTAATTTGGTTGGTCAGTTTAGATTGGAGAAAAATGTAATCCTTTTTGCCTTATGGGTGGCCTGGAAGTGATATGAGAATCACCAAATACCTCTGAAATAACTAAGAACTTTTCAGCTGCTGATGGGTTTTATTACTTAAAAAAAAAAGTTATGAACCAAATTGATAGCTGCAGTGAAGACATTGCAAGGTACAGATCACTGAATGGATGGATGGATGGATGGATGGAGGGATAGATGGAGGGATGGGTGGAGAGATGGAGGGAAGGTGTAGACATTGTGTGACTCGCTGGGGGGGCTGCTATTTGCTGCTGACCAGGCGTCGGGCGGAGGAGGCCAGGGAGGCGGTGAAGCAGGGCTTGCAGAGAGTACGGCTGATCCAGGAGCAGGCTCAGAGTGTCCCTGAGCTACAGAGCACCATCTCCCAGCTGGAGACGCAGCTGCATCACTACCGGTATGAACACACTCTTCCTACTACCTGCTTATCACTACAGGTACAAACACACTACCTGGCAGCAGGAAAAGAAAATCCAAAATGGCGGCATGGTCCGACTTGCCCAACGGGGGAAGAGAGGCAGCCCTGTAGCCTCTCTTGAATGGCGTATAGCAGTGGTCCGAAGTGTTGTCTTCTCCCCTGGTAGCGCACGTAATGTGCTGACAGAAGTTTGGTATGACTTTCTTTAGATTGGCCCTATTAAAGTCCCCACCACCACCACCACGGCCGTGTCAGGATGTTGGGTGTCTGGTGCCGACATAGCACATCATGTGGGCCCGATAGTGCCACGTTGGTGTCCGCATGTGGTGGGATGTAGACGGCTGTAATGATCTCCCAGGTAAGATAGAATAGACGGCAAGAGGTCGTTAAATGCTCCAGGTTCGGCGAGCAGGAGCGAGAAAGAGTCTTAATATCCTTAGGGTTGCACCTCTTGTTGTTGGTCATGAAGCAAACCCCTCCACCCTTGTATTTACCTGACTCTTCCGTCCTGTCCGCTCGGAAAACAGAGAAGGACTCGGTCGGGCGAATGACTCGATCCGGCACCAGCGGTTTCAGCCATGTTTCCATCAGACAAAAAATATTACAGTCAATTATGTCCCATTGGAATCTAATCCTCGCCCTAATATCATCTAACTTATTTTCCAGAGACGGTGGGCCTGGACTCTCAGTGTGTGCCGAACCCCACTTTGTTTCCCACGGTGTTTCCTTCTGTTTTTCCCTGGAGATGCGTCGCCGTTGTTGTGGCTCACTCGTACGATCTCTGCCGGCTCTCTTGGGATCGATGTAAACAGTATCCCAGAACCTTTGTTGTCGACCCAAGTAAATGTCCAAAAGTGGATCTCGCTTGTATGTTGTTAGTGCCGATGCATTTGTGCAAAAGAAATGAAAAATACAAAAAAAAACGCCACGGGGCTACCACGACGGCACCATCTTGTTTATCAAGTTCATCAAATTTGAAATTGATTGATTCCCCATCAGCTCTGCATGGAGGTTTCACTCATCACCACCTCCATCACCACCAAAGAGCTGTACACCTCGTGCACGTTGTGGGCAATACCAGTTTTAAACCCCCCGCACCCCCATATGGTGTCAAACAAACATAACGCTAAACTGTTGGCCCATGGGTGGCTTCATCTCAGTCCAAGAGACAGATCCACCCTGACAGAACACAAGGCAGATAACCTTGGACTGAACTTGTAGCAACCTGCTTCACAGGACTCCGGTCGTCGCTCTGTGTTTGCCCAAGGTAATACCACCGTGTAACACCAGTAATGTGCAGCCATTCCATTCATGCGGTAGTTCCTCTGGCGGGGGACGCCACAAACATACCGCGTTTCCGACCGCAAGACGTCATGTGATATCATGCCAAGTGTTATCATTGTTCAAGTATAGTTCTGACACAGAGAGCCGAGAGAGGAGACTGTGTGAACCTGAGAGAACTCCCACTGGAACAATAGTTTGCTTTATTGGGCAGGTCCTGACTGGTCTTTGAAGCTTGAGCCATTTAAATACACACACACACACACACACACACACACACACACACAGACACAGACACACACACACACACACACACACACACACATATACACACACACACACACACAAAGATGGTTGCTGTGAGGATGCAGTAACCATCTGTCAACCACAGTCTCAACTCAAGTCATAAACACAGAGAAAACGAGACAGAGAGAGAGATATACACACACAAAGAGAGAGAGAGAGACACATGTAGATTGGTATTTGAGCGATGTGCTGCTTTTCCCTCCCCTCAGGTCCCGGTGTACATGCATGACAGACAGCCCTCCCACAGGATACCATCCACTGGGGGCAGAGGACACCTGCGGCAGAATGGGTGGTGAGCCAATGGAAAACCTATCTACCGACCGGTTTATTCCTGTTCCGTTCTGCTTTAAAAGCTTCAAAAGCTTTAAAAGCTTCAAATCTTCACTGATCATGCACACATGATGTACACATGACACATTACTGGCCACAATATATTTTAAATGTTGATTTTTACCTGGATTATGTTGGCTGAAAAAGCACCACACTTTTATGTTACTTCTATGGTATAGATAAAAATGACAAGGATCCGACAGAGAACCAATACAAACACTGAACTTAAATACAGATAGAACTAAACAGGGCAGGTGCACGAAAACAAACAAGAAACACATGGCAGACAATACATAAAATGTCCAGCAGGGTGTGCTAAGAACACAGAAAATACTCAGCTAGGAGGGGAACAGAGACAGAGTGTGACAATAACGGCGTACAACCTGCTGTTGTTCTGTGAATTTGCTCAAGATGCATTTTATTGTAAATGTTTCTCAAAAAGGACAAACCAAATGACACCCAAACTGAACCCCGACAACTTCAGCCACTAGGCTGTCCTGATAGATATAGTATATATGGATATAGTATATAGATATAATATAGACCATCCACCTCTTCTCTGTCCTGATAGATATAGTATGTCGATATAGATATAGTAGATATAGATATCGTCTATACTCGATAAAGTATAGTCCATCCACCTCCTCTCTGTCCTGATAGCTATAGTACATATTATATCGTATATATAGATATATACTATATACTACATCTCCTCTCTGTCCTGATAGATATAGTATATAGTATATAGACTAGAATAGAATAGAACTTTATTAATCCCGAAGGAAATTCTTGTGCCAGGTTGCATAGCGATACAGTACAATAGTTATATAAACTCCTCAAAAAAAGTTTGGAAACGTTATTTCGGTCGATTATTCCTCCCCTTTAGTAATACCAATTGGTATTGTATTTTATATCGTTGGAAAGCCTGATTAGTCACCTTTACAACGAGGTACAACTTGTAAGGATCATGCATTCATGGAATGAACAACACAGCTAACCGTGTGGGTAGCGGCCCAAAAAAATGTGCCAAAATCCCCTGCAATATTCTTCTGTTGGTATTCACTCTCGTTTTGAGTTGCTTGGTGGATTGGATGATTGCACTCACCCACAGTAATAAGGAAAAAACACATATTGGCCATTTTTACACTTTATTCATTTTACACTGTCAGGGACCTCAGTAGCGTGTGGAAGATCCATACGCAGTCACAACTTGGCACCTCCTCCTCATGCTGGTCACTAGCCTGGTCACTTTACATCTGATAATACCTTTTTACATTCACTTATGTTGCGTCGTGGACTAGCTCTGGAGAATAAGTGCGACTGCTTGGAATAAGACTTCCTTATACGTCTGTAGTCTGAATTCTACTAAACAGTGAACCTCTTTACGTGCTAACCTTCCGTGCCTCTCATGTGCTCTAGTCGTCAACCTTAGGAACTATGTAACGGCTCACCATTTTACACTGTCAGGGACCTCAGTAGCGTGAGATCCATACGCAGTCACAACAGCTACCTTCCTCATGCTGGTCACTAGCCTGGTCACACTGCTCGCCACTGGCTCCAGAATCTCATTCCGATATCTCACTGCAGTGAGATTGCCTTCAATGATGACAAGTTCTGTTTTGCCTGTGAGAGAGATACCGCCCCACACCATGACACTGCCCCCATTGAAAGGTGTCACGCGATCTGTGCAGCAATCTGCATAGCGCTCTCCACGCCGTCTCCATACTTTGATCCTGTCCGCAGACAGAACCTTGATTCATCACTGAACATGACGTTGCCCCACATTCTTAGGTTCCACTGTCGGTGCTGTCTCCACGCCGTCTCCATACTTTGATCCTGCCATCCAGCTTCCGCAGACAGAACCTTGATTCATCACTGAACATGACGTTGCCCCACATTCTTAGGTTCCACTGTCGGTGCTGTCGAAACCAGCGCAAACGGGCCTGACTGTGAAGGGCAGTCAATGCAGGCTTCCTGGCAGCCTTATAAGCACGAAGACCAGCCATGTGCAGTCTGTTCCTCACCGTCTGATCAGAGATCTGTGGTGTGTGTGTCGTGTGTGTGTTGTGTAAGCATCACTGTTCTCTGTTGTCCTGAGCAACTAAGTGTGAACCGGTCAGTTTATACAGTCAATGTCTTCCCAATGTTTCCCTTAGTCTAAGCTGCACACATCTATGCAAACTACTTACTGCTACCAGCTACAGCTAAATCTCGACAAAAGCACAAGACCCTACACGGACTATACCACCACTCCAACGAGCGTATCTCTGACAACTGAGTGCAAGGTGTGAGAAACCAGGTTACATTGTGCGTTCGTGTTGTGTGTGCACGGTGTTGTTCTTCCTGGACGGCCAGCTTCGTGCGTCTTGTCTTTGACCTCACCCAGTCTCCACGTGACCTTTTTGTCCTAAAGTTGGAAATGTGGTATCGTGTGTCGCTGTCCGGTACCAGCCGGCTGACACCAAAATAATCTGTGTGCTGTTGCCACTAGTAAGACTTTGCAATGACCTGCGTGTTAACCGGAACACCTGGTTTCATACTTAACCTGTGTTTTATGTCAACTTGATCGTGTAGTGTGCCCTTAATTTCTCCCCTGCCGCATGTAACTCATGCTCACTGACCATGTGCATCTGACCCTTCGAAGCGCGATGCAAACCGTGGCTATTTTTGTTTATGCCTTGGAAGCACAAACAAACTCACACAAAGTTGCCAGGACCATTGCGAGCGACAAGTGTGTAAAGATCTCCTCTTCCTCTCTT
>PIJE02000826.1:39686-47735 GCA_002895965.2 Coryphaenoides rupestris | reverse complement strand
CATTGATCCATAGTGTTGAGTGTCAGATCAAAACCAGTTAGAAACATTTCGTATTTAGAAAACATTTGAATTAGGTCAACTGTCATTTGGCAGGGTGAGTGTCATGTGTATGCCAATTGAATTAATTTAATCTCATTGTAACACAACACACACCTGAGATTCCTGTGTTCAGGAATGGAAATACACCGTCTTCCTCGGACAGGCCACCGCATTTCAAATGAAAGCAGAACCAAAACCTGAACTGGCGGCAACCCTACATGCTACATGTCCAAACATGGAGGTGGACAAGAGTCCATCCAGACTGTGGTTCCATAGGGGGTGATCAGGGTAAGGGTTTAATTAAGCACTAGAATACCTGTCCAAGGGCCCTCACCCACCAGCTGCATGGCATATTTTAGGGCCAATGGCTCCAGTTTTAAGGCCAAAGTGCGAAAGAGATGAAATCGATATAAAAACAATACAATAGCGAGAGAAAGCTCTGCCATAGCCCTATGCACTAAGTTACAATAACTACAATTATTACAATATATTTCATTTTAATCTTTTATATAAATAATAGAAGCACTTGGTGATTAATCATTCTACGCTTGTCTGTGTGTGTATTTTAACGTACGTCTGTCCGTCAGTCTGTCTGTCAAATTATACATTTTTCTTTTCAAGTGTTAAAAGTGTATCTCATCTTTACAAACAGTGCCACCATCCCCATTGAAAATAATGAGGACTGGCCTTAGGAAATAAAACAGATATTGATTCATATCAAATTATCAATAAACAACAATAAAATCATTGTCAAAATAAAAGTATAACAATAAAATGTAGTCGGCAGAATAGACTGGGGTATTTAGTCAAATAAGGAAGCAGAAGAGCTGTCGTCTCCCCAAGCGGGTAGACAATAAAGTTTGGACGGTTTGGTGGGCTTCAGATTCTGTCATTCAGCTTGCTTCCGGTGGTTAAACACATACACACACACATACACATATACACACACATATATATATATATATATATATATATATACTGTATATTCCTTCACATAGTGAGAAGTTGAAATAGTCACTATGGAAGTGTGTAGTGTGTTGTGTGCGGTCAGCCCTTAAATATATGTGTTGTCCAGATAATGTCTAGGATGTATGGAAAGGGTTTGTCGTCATGCCAGCTTGTGAGTGTGTGTGTGTGTGTGTGTGTGTGTGTGTGTGTGTGTGTGTGTGTGTATGTGTGTTGTGTGTGTGTGTGTGTATATGTTCTGATATTGGGGTATCAAGTGTACGTGACATGTGTTTGTGTGCCTTGCCGCTAGCACGCGTGACTTTACGTCTGCGTCTGCGTCTGTGTGTGTGTGTGTGTGTGTGTGTGTGTGTGTGTGTGTGTATCTGTGTGTGTGTGTGTGTGTGTGTGTATCTGTGTGTGTGCATGCTGCTGATCTTGCATGATGTTTTGGGGTGGATGCGTGAGCGAAGTGGACGGAAGCCATTTAGATTTTGTAGCTTCCCTGGCGCGGTTCAGTCGCCCACGTCCGCGTCTCTGTCCCCGATGAGCCACAGCACGTGGAAGCAGAGGGCCAGGAAGCCGGTGCCCAGCAGGTCCCCCAGCGCCGTCAGGTAGGGGATAGAGAAGTTGTCCGGGTCCATGCCCCGCCCCCACATCCAGTGCACCATCCAGTCGGCCAGGTAGAGCAGGATTAACACCTGCCACGCGGGAGGAGGGAAGATAAGATACAACTTTATTCATCCCGGAAGAAATTCTTTAACCAGAGGTGGCTCAAAAATACCAACAACATAAAAATGAAAACAATAGAATAATAAATGTACAATGTACTGTTTAAGCCTAAAAGAAAAAGAAAAAATATAGGTAAGATATTTAATATTTTAGGTGTACCTGCAGGAGGGCGGCGCCCATGTAGAAGGCCACGAAGACGGACGTCAGGGTGGTGTGTCCGCCCCGCATGGAGTTGATGGTGTAGAGGAAGACCAGGTGACCGGGAGCCACCAGCAGGAAGAGGACTCGGGCGGAGCGGGAGTTCAGCGCTGAACGCAAGACAGAGAGAAAGTAGATGTCAAAATATAGTCAAGTACATTAATGACGCCCTTTTTTTTGTCTGCATTACAAAGTACAAGTTGTACATTTGACAATGTACAACTTAAATGCTGGTTGTGATCAGTTCCTCTCCTGGTGGGGTCAAAGGGCAACACACCCTGTTCTGACAGCTTAGTTATATAATTAGTTATATACATTTATTTAGTAATACTAATTTAATTAGTTATATGCATTCATTTCATTCTGTGCATTTATTTAGTTATACATATGTATTTAGTTATATACATGTATTTATTAGGGCTGGGACTTTAACGCGTTAATTTCGATTAATTAATTACAGAAAAAATAACGCGTTAAAACTAACGCATTTTAATCGCACTTTATTTTTGCACTCCAAACACCACGGAACGTTTCTCAGTGGACGAATTCCAGGCATACCGATCATAGCGACGCACAACGTGCATTGAGTGACTACAAAGCCCCACTAGAGCGTTGGAGGCTCAAATATGGACGCACCGGAAGAGACCGCGCTTGACCGTTAATTTATTTATTTATTTATTTTTTTGTTACCATTTTAGATGGTAGAAATGGCACTTTATGTTAAACTGTTGGTCTGTTTATTATTTTGACCAAGGATATTTGGGTGGGTAGGGGAGGGTGGGGAGGTTACTGTAACATTAGGTACATTGTGTTCCTAAAATTGCTGCACTGATCTGTTGGTCTGTGTAGCTAAAATACACAGCATCTTACACAGCATAAACAGTCAACAAAACAGGGTCAAGGACTTAAAAACAGGGATATAAAATAACAATCAGTAAAAAGTAATAATCATACACATCATATAGGCTCTAGACCCCATGGTGGTCAGACGGGCAGAAGGTACTGTGAGTTGGAAGGCAGAGGAGGATCGGAGAGTGCGAGAGGGAGTGTAGGCGTGAAGAAGTTCAGAGAGATATGAGGGTGCAAGATTGTGAAGGGCCTTGAAGGTGAGGAGAAGAATTATGAAATCAATACGGTATTTGACGGGGAGCCAATGGAGTTGTTGAAGAACCGGAGAGTGATATGTTCTATGGAAGGAGTTCTGGTAATTATTAGTTTTGGCCAGAGTGGACTTGGAACCAATGAAAGAACCTCGGTTTTATCACTGTTAAGTTTGAGAATGTTGGATGAGAACCAGGATTTGATTTCCAGTAAGCAGTCAGAAAGGGAAGTGGGGGGGGGAGAGTGGAAGTGGGTTTGGTGGAAAGATAGAGCTGGGTGTCATCCACGTAGCAGTGGAACTGGATACCGTATTTTCTGAAGATATGGCCGAGAGGTAGGAGGTAGATGATGAATAACAGGGGACCCAAGACAGAGCCCTGAGGAACACCAGTGAGGACGGGAAGGGACTGTGATTTGAAGTGTTTGAGTTGGACAAAGTGAGTACGGCCGGAGAGGTAGGATCTGAACCAGGTGAGGGATGTGCCAGTGATACCGATGGAAGCTAATCTGTCAAGGAGAATGTGATGTGAGATGGTGTCAAAGGCTGCAGTCAGATCAAGGAGGATGAGTAAGAGGCCAGAGTCAGCTGCCACCAGGAGATCGTTAGTGATAGCCATAGCTATCACTAACCATATCACTAACCTACTGTGTGAGGAGCGAAAACCAGACTGAACATTTTCAAAGAGATTATTGTTGTTCAGATGAGTGTGGACCTGGGCTGCGACAGTTTTTTCAAGTATCTTGGAGAGAAATGGTAAGTTGGAGATTGGGCAGAAATTATTCAAGTTGCTGGGGTCAGCACCAGGTTTCTTGAGAATGGGGGTTATTGCACCTGTTTTGAGGGATGAGGGCACGAGACCAGTGGTAAGGGAGGAAGGAATTATGTTGGTAATTAAAGGGGAGAGGGAAGGTAGACATGCTTTAACTAAGAGGGTAGGAAGGGGGTCAAGCTGGCAGGTGGATGATTTGGATTTGCGGATGAGACTAGATATTTCAGCGACAGTGGGAAGTTCGAAGCTGGATAGTGGAGAAGAAAGAGGAGCATATGGAGTTGAGTGGGGTGGTGTATAGCTAGAGGAGGTCAGTTGCTGATGAATATTTTAGCATTAATAAAGGTCATGAACGTGTTACATTGAGCAGTTGAATACAGGTGGGGTGCTAGAGAGTCTGGTGGTAGAGAGAGTATATGTCTATGTATATGTCTATTCATTGATTCACTCGTATACCAAAATCCATTTGAATTGAAAAATGTTGCTTCTCGTGTCAAATATTGATATGCGATTAAAATGCGATTAATTTCGATTAATTAATTACAAAGCCTCGAATGAATTAGATACATTTTTTTAATCGAGTCCCACCACTAGTATTTATTTATAAATACAATTATAGAACAGATATATAACGGCAATAGCTCGGGAGGTAAGAGTGGTTTTCTGGCAACAGGAAGGCCTAGCTACGTGTCGAGGTGTCCCTGAGCAAGACTCCTAACCCTAACTGCTCCTGACGTGTTGGTTGTTACCTTGCATGGTTGACACCGCCGTCGGTGTATGAATGAGTGAATGTGAGGCAATACTGTAAAGCGCTTTGGATAAAAGCGATATATAATGCAATCCATTTACATTTGTTACATACATTTATGTAGTTATATACATTTAATTGATCATAATCCAGTTTGTTGTGCTGTGGCCTTGTGAGACATTACACTGTAGCCTATTATGCCGCTTTGAATGTAATGTCTGCCACTGTGGCCAAAGTGCTCTACTGCTGCGGGTGGAATAACAAAAGCCTGGAGAGCAATCTGAACCAGAGCTAGAGGTTGTGTACACATCACCCACAACAGCAAGCATGTCGCCCGTGTGTGGAATTCATGATGCAATTAAACCCGATTAAATCTGATTAAATTGTGGTGTGCGCACAAAAAAACAACAACGGACAACAATGCAATATTCCAGCGGTCCGGCCCAACGACTTACAGGAACCAAAGAATGAGCTGCAGGGTGTGGGGCACTTCCTGGGGGGGTGGTTGGGGTCGGCCAAGGGAAGGCCGCTCATGTGCAGGTAGGTGGAAATTCTGCTGGCTTGGACCGCCACCAGGTTCCCCCCCGACGCCTGGCGTTAGAGAATGATCACACACACACACACACACACACACACACACACACACACACACGCATATACATACCCACACACATACGGTACATACACACACACACACATACATGCCCGCACAGCATAGAGGGGAAAACTGTAAACACTCGACATACACAGACTTTATGTAAACAGAACAGAGTCTATATCAGGGAGAGAATAATATAAAGGCCATGTTTTGGGTGGTAATGAAACGACTTCCTCTTCCTCCACCATCTGGGGGTTCTCCTGAAACTCATGTTGACCATTATAGTGTTGCTGTCAAATCTAACTTAATCCTCTCACAAATCTAATAATGCGATTAAATTGTGAAGCTATCGCCAAACAGCAAACCGATGTGAATCATCTCCTTAACGACGCTTACAGCTTCAGGGAATATTTGTGCCTTTTTTGTATGATAGTACAGGCTTTAGGTAGGACTTCAGGAAATGACAGGTAACTATGACAAGGCAATGGTAAATAGTTATGTTTTGGGCCTGTGCAGCCAAATCCATGACTTACCATTGATGACGGGGGTGAACACGGCCATGCCAGCGTAGTTTGGGTTGGAGACGGTCTTGTCCAGGATCAGACCACCGACGCTGAGGAAGGTGGAGGCAACACAGCATCAGCGCCATGATACAATCCTCCTCATGTTGCGTTCACAAAGAAAGTGATAGTTTGCATGTACAGATGCCATCTACAAATCTACAGGTACAAATGTGCAAAAGTGAATAGAAATATATATATACATATATGTACTATATATATGAAATATATAGTAAATAGCAGCCTCGAGAAGATGGAAAGTTTTATTGATAATAATTGCTTAGCCTGGTATTGTAAGTTGCTTTGGATAAAAGGGAAATGTATTTGTGTGTGTGTGTGTGCTCACGTGCATGTGTGTGTATGTGTCTGTGCATGTCTCTATTTGTGTGTGTGTGTGTGTGTTTTATGTGTGTGTGTGTGTGTGTGTGCGTGCGTGCATTTGTCTCTATTTTTGTGTGTGTGTGTGTGTTTATGTGTGTGTGCGTGCGTGTGTGTGCGTGCGTGCATGTCTCTATTCGTGTGTGTGTGTGTGTGTGTGTGTGTGTGTGCGTGTACTTGTATCTCTCTCTGTGTCTCTGACTGTGACGGTCGGTGTTACCTGCTGATTGCCATGGCGATGATGACGGGCTCCCAGCCTGAGTAGAGCACCTCTCTGGTGGACGGGATCTTCCGGGCGATCAGCACCCATATGGGACACAGAGCCACGAACACCGCACACACCAGGGGGCTCGCGTAGTCGTTGTGCTCTGAAGGAGAGAGAAAGAAAAAACACATCAACATGATGTATGTATGGGCGCTCAACACTTTTGAAAAGTGTCGCTCGACAGATATGACGTATTTTCGGCAGAAAAAAAGTGTCACTCCAACCCTTTTTTTTCATGTCGCGTACCTGGAGAATTTTCTTGTGTCGCGGACGTCGTCAAATTTTGTCGCGCAATGTGATTGGGTTGTTTTCTAACGTTGCCATGGAGATTGTACTTTGCAACGTAACGTGAAACGTAAATCTGCAGCAAGATAAAGAACGGCTGGAGGATAGTCTGGTTACCATGGTTACTCCTTTCGCGGAAGCATAAATTGAAAGCGTTGCGCGGCACTTTCGTTTCTGTCAAGCGACACTTTTCAAAATTGTTGAGCAGCCAAGCATAAATCAGCCTTCAGTCTCCATACTTTGGCCTCTGAAAAGGGGCCACCAAGTGGACGGTACCAACTGGTAAGTGATCTAGTCAGCATACATCTAGGTGGACACCGGTGATGTCACAGCCAATTTGTGTCACATGGCAATTGTCCTGGCTAATCCCGCCCACACCTGGTGGTATAAGGTGGTAGGACCCCCTTTTTAACTCCGCTCACAACCCCTGGGGGGCGCTGTGATGCTGGAGGGAATGGAAGTCAATGGGCCAAGCAACACATAAAGGAAGAGATTGTCTGTGATGGGTTTCGTATCTGTTTGTGTGTGTGTGTGTTTAGTGTGTGTGTGTTTGTGTGTGTGTGTGTGTGTGTGTTTCATTTGTGTTTGTTTCTTTGTTTGATTGTGTGTGTTTGTGTGTTTGTGTGTGTGTGTGTGTGTGTGTGAGAGAGAGAGAGAGAGAGACAGAAAAAAACCCCCCAAAAAAACCAAAGAGACAATGCACAATGGCTATTTCTTTCAGTGAGTGTATGAGACAGACAGACAGACGGACAGACAGACAGACAGACAGGATATGTGCCTGTCTCTCATTGGCTCACACCCTGAACATTTGTGACTCGAGACACTTGGGATGAGTTATGTGATTCCCCCACACAATGGTCAGACTGGCTTTTACCACTTCTCTGTGCTTTTGTAAGTGTGTGTCATCTGTAAGTCTCTGTGTGTGTGTGTGTGTGTGTCGGCCTTTCCCCTTCAACCAGGCCCTGTGGTTGGCTTGTGGTCCCGCGGCGTCTCCAGGCTAACAATAGAACTGGCAGCCTTGACTTTTTCTGATTTTCTTTCTGTTTTTTTCATACACAGCAAAACTGTGAGTTTAGGAGTGGGAGGCTTTTATAACCCGCCCAACTAGTCTAGCCACGGTGGAAACACAGGCCAACCAACACCCCTCTGTGCATGTGTGTGTGTGTGTGTGTGTGTGTGTGTGTGTGTGTGTGTTTTACCTAGCTCCTTGTACAGCGCGGTGGAGATGCCCGCCAGCAGCGACAGAGTGATGAGGTCGCCCAGACTGGCGGCGATGGGCGTGGCCACGTTGTCTGGGTTGATGCCCACCTTCCGGGACGCCAGGATCACGCCGATCATGATGAGACCTGGGGTGAAGAGGTCAAAGGTCAATGTAATCATTGACAAGAACACATTGACAAGGTCACCGGGGAAGCCACCCTCTCACGGCT
>PIJE02000826.1:12186-34686 GCA_002895965.2 Coryphaenoides rupestris | reverse complement strand
AATAATAATATCGCACAAAGACAGCGCAAGACAGAGGCCCAGGGAAAGGACACAGACATCATTTCAGAGTAACCCTGAGAGAAAAAAATATACATTAAATAAATAGAGTCATGTGAATTAAACCCTCCCTGCACCAGTCATGGCCACAGATTAAAATTGCCTCCCCCCCTCTCCAGTAATAAGTGCATTAGGAAACTTCCAGTGGTCCTAATCTTCCAGTAATCGGCGACAGTGTGGAAAGAAACGTGGTGTTCTGGGCCAAGAGAGAGGGCGAGATAAGGGTAATGTCTCGGGACAGTTCAATAGAAAAAATGTAAATATAAATTAAAACGCCTCATAGTTCTCCGTTTTCTTCCACCGTTGCAGAATAAAAGATAATCACGCGGTGATGCGATTTCTATGCAGTGATTCCAATGTGCGGTGAAAGCGGTCAGTAAATGTGGATCGTTGACGACGGTGATGTTAAGCTGTGTCCCACATAAGAGGCGATGGAAAGAATGAGACAAAACCGGGACTGGGCTAATTCGCTTAGCACCCAAATCACTGTATACGGGTGATGGCTCCTCCGAAGCTCCAGACCCTAAAGTTAGCGGCATGGTGAGGTTCCTTGACCTCTCCTACTACGACCGTGGTATTGTTGCCATGCGGTGGCGTATTATCTGAGGACCTAGCACAGATGTTAGCGCTTCCATTGTACACATTTCCTCTGAATTTTAGAAGAGAAAACTAGCATATAACATATTAGCAGAGATGCTGTCACATAGCCAAGGAGAACACTTGACTAACGATTCACTATTTGGAGCGGTGATTTCTGATTTGAAGACCGAACAGAAAACAACAGACAGACACACACACACACACACAAACACACACACAAACACACACACACACACACCCCTATCTTGCTATCCACTATCATCCTGTCTTTGATTTGCAGAGAGAAGGGCGGGACGCTTGTAATTTGAAGACAGGCATTGAGCAAGGGAATGGAATGCTGCTATCAGTATACGTGGATCCTAGGTTACCCACGTGACCTCGACCTGGGGGTCAAGCCGGTCTGCTGGTCAATCAGTTTTTAGGATTGACTGGTAGGTTCCGAACCCTGTTGAGCAATGTGTGTTTGTATGGTTGTCGTGGTGATGGTGAGCGTAGGTGAGAGAACACATTTGATTTGATGGATGGAATAATAATGAATCAGAAATGTTTTTACAGTACCGGATGCATGGTTTGATTTGTGTACAATGGTTGAGTTGAACATGATCACATATGGAAGAAAATCGAAGTGTGTGGCACTGCCTACTCACTTACATCTCTGCAAACATACGTGCACATCAAACACACACACACACGCACACGCACACACACACACACACACACACACACACACACACACACACACACACACACACACACACACACACGTGTCCCCTACCGCTGTGGAAAGTCTGGAGGCCAGAGTCATCTCTAGGTTTCCTTTGAGGCCCAGAAGAGCCGGCACCAGGATGAACACTTCCGTCACCTCCGTGAACACGATCCAATGCTGAAAAACACAGACAGAGAGGTCAGAGTTCAGCCAGAACACACACATACACATTGTCCTCCAATTTGTATCTTTCTAAGTCTTTCTATGACATAATCATGTATGATGAGATGCATGACATGACATGCATGACATGACATATGATGTAACAAATCAACATATGCTTTGGCTTGGTTGTTGAGGACACCGATGGTCACATGACATCCACAACATCCTGACTGAGCAGAAACCAATACAAGCCACCACCGAGTCAGCCCACAGCCCAGCCGGGGGGAGGCTGAACGCTCTGTCCCCGGCTCTCCTGCTGACTCGGGAGTCAGCAAGAGAACATCGATCCTCGTCCTCATGCCCTGTTAAAGTGCTTCTCCTGCCATTCAGCCTGAACACCACTGGCTGTCCACTCAGCCCATAAAACCCTCCAAATAACAACTGTAACAAGACAAAGTGAAGGTTAAAAGAGGAGAGTCACCTCTCTCTCTCTCTCTCTCTCTCTCTCTCTCTCTCTCTCTCTCGCTATATATATACTGTACATAATGTACATCGTGTGTGTGACAGAGCGAGAGAGACATATATATATATAGAATACGCTTATATATCTCCTTTCGATACCCTGTGGTGATATATGTTGCTCTCTCCATTGGATACCTGGCCCCGAGCCAAACATCCCCTCTCTCATCTCCACAGCTCACCAGCTAGCTGTTATTTTGTATTTTTTTTTTTTCTGGGAAACTCTACAGGACAACCCCCCCTACACCCACCCCGACCCCGCACCCCCGGCCCACCAATGACCCCACCCCCTACCCCCTCCAAACCCCCCCCCAGGGGTATGTGGCCCTGGCGGGCCCGGTCTCATGTTGCAGACCCACGGCAACTGTAAATACTGAATATGGAAAGTATGGGCGGCACCAGCAGTCCGGCCAGCCCGGTGATGTCAGAGAGACAGGACCCCGGGCCAGCAGGAGGGGCACCACACCGGCGCTAGGGAACAACAAGTCATGGTCGCAAGCGGGGACAGATTAAGAGAGAAAGAGAGCACTAAGCAGAGAGAGAGAGGGCTAGAGAGAGAGAGAGAGAGAGAGAGAGAGAGAGAGAAATCAACACAACAAAACATAGGACCTTCCAATGGGTTTCGGAAGGCCTGTGAAGTGAGCGACAAATGTGCAAATTGCAAATCCAATAGCAAGGCTCACCCGCTTTAGACTGCTCAGGCTCTGATGGCAGTTCTATCTCGAGACACATCTTGTCTGACTGATTACCGGACCAGTAAAACATCATTAGGATGATGACCATGATGATCATCGGAGCAAAAGCCATTCAGACGCAGAAGCTGGTGCAGTCCATGTACCATCTAGAGTTTAGAGTATGTTTGCGTTCATTTTAGTATTTGCAACATTATGAGTTATACTACTGATCTACTGTCTGGCCAAGTTGTGTAGGGTCAACAGTGATTCACCAGTCATTTACACAAGTGGGACGAAGGAATTGAAAGCTGCGGTTTTATCACTAAGCAATTGTATTGATTAAGTTCTGTCACACAATACAAATCTAAGTTACGTCATAGGTGAAGCCAACATCACAATACATTATTTGAACGGGTTGTGGCAATCTTTCAATGCTACACTCACCAATACAACCTGACACACAGAAGTAAAGTATGCACACTTCATTCAAGAAGTAAAAAGTCGCTTGAAAAACAAAAACAAACAAGTGAACGATGGCTCACTCTGTGGGACACAGCCCGTAAAGTCCCATGAACTCTGGCTGAGTCTGGTTCCGTCGTAGATCCTGTGGTCAGACCAGAATCCCTTCCAGTGGGCAGTGGGAGGCTGACTTGGTGTCGTCACAGACACCAAAACGTGCTTTTACTCGCCCCCTGTTTTACTGGTGTGGTGTGGTGGTGGCTGTATATTTAGACTGTTTACGTGTTTTTTTGGTAAAAAAACAAAATGTATTTTGCTATGTCTCAGTTCCTTCCAGGACGTCTCACAGAACCACGACGAGTGTGAGAGCTGAGAGGAAGACGTGAAAGATAAGCAGACGGATGAGATGGCAAAGATACACCGGTAGAGAGAAAGACACAACCAACAAGGTGACATGCAGACACATGGACGGAGATACAGACTCTAAAAGAGCTGGAAAAGTAAAAGATGGGACATGGCGGGGGGGCAGATAGACTAATATGCTAAGACTGATATCCTTGGTTGTTCACATTTTTGGACTGCGAAGGAACCGGTGCGGAGCGGACAGGAATGTGTGGCTTGCAGAGACAAACCGGCTAAATGACTTCAATGCTAGAGACTCGTGGTTGGAGTTCCTAGCCACACCGGTGATCTCCCTGCACCTCCGTTGGGTTGCGGTGAGCGCAAATATAAAGGGCCAAGCACACTTATGGGTGACAATTTTGACGGCAAGTCTGCTCGCTAAACTATGCTAATACTCACTCTGAACAGTTCCCCGGAGAGGGAATAGAGAGAGAGAGTAAGAAATAAAGACAGAGGGAAAGGGGGAGACAGAGAGAGAGACAGACGATAACTCTTATGCAAGGGCAGAGACTGGATTAGCTGAGTAAGCATTACTAAAGTCTCAGGAGGTGGGTGAAGGAAGTGATCAGTAAGTCTTAGTCCAGGAAGCTCTTCGGGCCATAAACTATTTAGATGCTCTTCATTTTATGGAGACATGCGGTGATACTATGCTAGCGTCCCCGTGACGTAGACGAGGGAAATGGAAGTATGGAAACTTTCTTTACTCATTTCACCTAGAAAATCCCCCCACTCCACTAGTTCTCTGTAGAAAGTCTACTTTCACCTTTCTTTTTTCTCTCGGACACTTTTCACCAGCCTAACTCCCCCCCCCCCCCTCCCCCCACCCCCGGCTCCTTCATTAGGAGTTCCTGGGGGTACACCAGCGCTGGCATTGGAATGAGCCGCTGTGTGCCCGGGGCTCGGCACCCTGGCAACCGGACACCTCTCTGCTTCATCTGAGCAACCAGCTGACCTTAAAGAAATATATGACCAGTCAGGGCCTGCAGGCCTCTCTCTCTCTCTCTCTCTCTCTCTCTCTCTCTCTCTCTCTCTCTCTCTCTCTCTCTCACATGCATGCGCTCTTCTGCCCTGTGCCTACAAGCAAGGCATGATGTATAATTTCAATATGCACGTATTTATACATTTATTTACACTTGAAACACAAACAGCTTTGCATGTGCACAGAGAGAGAGAGAGAGAGAGAGAGAGAGAGAGAGAGAGAGAGAGAGAGAGTGACATAAGATAGAAAGTAGCATACCAAGAGAAAGAAATAGAAGGAACAGAAGAGAGAAATGTAGAAAGAACAGAATAATTAAAGAAAGAAAGAAATCTACAAAGAACAGAAGAAAGAAAGAGAGAACGAGAAAAAAAAAGAGAGAGAGAGAGAGAGAGAGAGAGAGAGAGAGAGAGAGAGAGGAGAGAGAGAGAGAGCAGCTGTGGTGTGTTGACTGGAGAACAGGAAGCGTGGTGTTGGAGGTTTCCTTCTTTGAAGCAACTTGTGCTATTGTTCCTGTTGAGCTAGCACTGGACCAAACCATTATGTTTGTCTTGGCTGACCCGGCTTCGAAATAGGTGTCACTATATATACGAGAGGCAAAACAATTAATTAAAAAGTTGTTACATTGAGACACACTATACGTATGTATGTGTTGATTTGAGACGGCGTGCCAGCTCTCGGCCAGGGAACAGAAAACAGGTTATGTAAATACCTCCATGGTCCCAGGGGAACCAGCCTTGCCACCCAACCATTGGCCGACAGGAGAGTGATTGACACATCCACCGACCAATGTTACTCATGAAACAGGTTCACTGAACCACCCAAATCTCCAGCCTTCAAAGATGTTGACTAACATGCCAGCTGCAGTCAGACACCTTGAAGTGTCTTGATGTGTCACTAAATAGTGGATCATTGCCACGTGTCAAAGTGTCAAAAGCCACTTTCGGTGATGTTTTTTTTGGCAAAAAGATTTTTCAGATCAAATAGTGACCCTGCCAAGCACAAAAAAGCAACTTTCATTATAATGGACTTTTGTATGAAAAGCTACAGAGAATTTAAATGAAAGCTTCCATTTAATAGAGCAGTTAATGACTGTTAGTAGCAGAGTCAGTGCTTCCTGTGCCTCACATGACTGCCCTGCTGTGTTCAGCTCTACTAACTCTTCACACCCGACTGTTAACCTGAACACATATAGTTTTACAAAATCTGATTGCACTCGTAAAAAGGCTGTCAAAACGTAGAATTATCTTTTGCTTTACAAAATATTCGTGTCATTTTCATTCATTGTTCATTTTATTTCTTTATTATGATTTTGTATTAGTCCCCTGGCCTAGTTATACTAAATTGTATACATAACATGTTGTTTATTTTGTATGTTGTTGTATAGCTACTTGTTCTATAGATATATATATATATAATTATTTTTATTTTCTTCTTCCTTGTTAATTAAGGGAGTCGTTTCTTGCCCTTAGGGGGGCTAGGGGGGTGTCATAATCACACATGGCCTGTAAAGCCCATTGGGACTGTCTTGTGATTAAGGGCTCTACAAATAAAATTGAATTGAATTGAACATTTTATTGATTTTTTTTTTTTTTTACCAAGTTTGTGTTTGGGATGCAACCTGTCTGTCACCTGTCTGTCACCTGTCTGTCTATCTTACCTGGACAATGTCGAGCACCATCCCGGCGGCCACCGTCCCGAACCCGGCCAGCAGGAAGGGGAAGACCACCTGCAGTCCGATGGAGAACGACGTCTCCTTGAGGGGCGGCGGCGGCGGCTCGGGGCTGCGGCCCGTGCAGTTGCTGGCGGTGTCGTCGCTCTCGGTGCTCTGGCTGCCGTTCTCCAGCAGCGCGTCCTCCTCCCGCTGGCCCTTGGCGTTGGCGTGGCAGTCCGGCACGATGGACACGAGGTCCGCGCGGTCCTCCTCCTGCTCCGCCATGGCTCGCTCCGTGAAGGAGGTGACCTCGGTGAGCTCGTACTCGCCCCGGTCGCTCTCCGGTCGCACGGTCGTCGTCGTCTCCGTCTCCTCCTCCACCTCCTCCTCCTCCTCCTCCGCCTCCTCCTCGCTGAGGAGAACCGGACGCACGATGCCGTTGGAGGTGAGGAGGGTGAGCGAGAGAGGCCCGTCCTTCTTCACGTCGACCGCCCCGCCGGACATGTCGGCGTCGGGCTGCTTGTCTTGCTCCTTCGACCAAAGTACCATGCGGAGACCGGCCTGAGACGGCGGGTGGTCACCGGCGGAACCGCGCAGGTCTGGCCCCGCGTTGAATGGGAAGAGTGGCACACTGATCGGTTTTTTTTGGAAACCTGATCAGTCCAATTGATTTATCCCATTAAAAAAAGTGTTGGTGGTGGGCGGCACTTGCGGTGTGTGTGCGTGCGTGTGTGTGTGTGTGTGTGTGTGTGGTGGTGACTATAAGAATGACTAAAGTGGTGTTAATAATAAACGCGGAGGGTCATCTACCGAGGAGGCAGGTGCGTCGAGTCCCGTCTGGATGCGTGTTCCTGTCGGTGCTTCGGGAGCAGCAGCAGTATGTTCTCCATTCACTGCGAGCTCACGGTTAGAACGCAACGGAAAACAGAATTCAAAACTAAATTAAAACGTTCAGTAAGGAACACGTTATGTTTTTTAATTGATCGTCTAAGCCTGGCGAACGGGCAAGCGGTGTCCCGGTTGTTGGTGGGTGTCAGGCAGGCGGCTACTGGGAGGCGGCTGCTCCGGGGGGCGCAGCGGGGAGCGGAGGGCTTCACCTTACACCACGTGGCCTCTGGCAGCTCCTCGGACGAGATATTTAAAGGTCTGCAGCAACGGCGTTTTAATTACTGCACGAAAGTATTTCCCTGAAGTGGAAAAAAGACACGCACACACACGCACACACACACACACACACACACACACACACACACGTGATTAATATTACTCCAATATTAATATTAACTCCACATATCTGTCCAAACACGGTCCAGTCCCAACATCACATCACATCACATTACATTACATTACATAACATACACTCACTCAGCCCTTTCCGCCGACAAAAGTAGGCTTGCAATGTCTCATCACAACCCGGCCATCATCACATTTCGTGCAGTGCATACATAAAATCACAATTGATCGGTTTGGGGTATGCACTGCACGAAATGTGCTGCTCAACCCATAAGTATTCATTCTCCATGACATTCTAGATATTTAGCCGTTGCAAAAATAGATGCTCGGTCCATAAGATGCGAGGAAGAGCTGTGTATTGTTCGGGATGAAGTGTCATTTCCTCTGCTCTATAAATACTCCATTATGTGCCATTAGCAGAGGAGTTTGGTATAGACTACATCACCTGCTTATCACATATGTTAGGACATCCGCAAAGGACACACACTTGTGTGTGTGTGTGTGTGTGTGTGTGTGTGAGAGAGAGAGAGAGAGAGAGAGAGAGAGAGAGAGAGAGAGAGAGAGAGGAGAGGAGAGAGAGAGGGGAGAGAGGGAGAGAGGGGGAGATGGAGAGAGAGAGAGAAGGAGAGAGAGAGAGAAGGAGAGAGAGAGAGAGAGAGAGAGACCCCCACCCCCCAGAAGCCTTCTGAAACACTACTGTTTAGTAGTCAGGACCAATTCTCTGGAGCCCAACATGGCACAGACGTAAATTAGTCCTCTCCGGTTCATAGCTGAATGGGAGAACACCTCTTCTCTGGTTCTTTCAGCACACCGGGAGGAGAACCACCCATATCCCATAATGGTCCTATACCAGAAACCCCGAAATCATCAAGACATCGCTTTAGATCCTGGCTGTGCCCCGAGAAGTCCACATTCCGTTAGGCGTAAAATCCGCTAGAGTCGCTTCATGCCGTAGCCCTATAATAAAACTACACAATAATAATAATAATAATAATAATAATAATAATAATAATAATAATAATAATAATAATATTTATAACAATAATAATAATTACATATGTCAATAGCTCAGCATGCTCAGCAGCAGCAGGTGTAATGCTGGATGTACACCAGGGGGGTCTGGTCCTATCTGGTACAACAGGGGGGTCTGGTCCTACCTGGTACAACAGGGGGGTCTGGTCCTACCTGGACACCAGGGGGTCTGGTCCTATCTGGTACAACAGGGGGGTCTGGTCCTACCTGGTACAACAGGGGGGTCTGGTCCTATCTGGTACAACAGGGGGGTCTGGTCCTACCTGCTACAACAGGGGGGTCTGGTCCTACCTGCTACAGGACGGCGGGCTCCGTGGTCGTCTCTCCTCCTCCAGCAACGTGCTCTGCGCGGCGGATGCTGAGGCCACCGGTCGGCATGCTGCCGCTTTATGTAGGCTCCGCTAACGTCCCTCCGCTTCCGCGTTAATCTTTAACCCTGCGCGGTAGGCTGCTGCTGCTGCTGCTGCTGCGGCTGCTCCAGGACTGCTGCTGCTGCTGCCGACCACCCGTCACATGGCGCCGTGCATTAGTCCGCTAGTACGCCGCTACTGGAGCCGCGCTTATAATCATAACTGTTACGTCGAGGATAGGAAGTCACTGGGTGGATCCTCCTCCACCACACGCTGCTCACTGAGTCGAGACCCCCCCCTCCCTCCCTCATTCTCTCTCTCACACACACACACACACACACACACACGTGCGTGTGCATGAGCGTGCTTGTGTGCAGCGGAGTGCATCTGAGTGCTTGAGGAAATGCATGCTGCCAGTCTACAATCATGAACAGAGCTAATCTGTGTGTTTCATTCTAACGGTTCCCAGGTCCCAGTCCGCTTCTCTATGGGTTTGACATCAGATGGTAACTGGGTGCGCGCAGGGCTGTCGGTTGTTTGGTCAGTCATCGACCAACAGGGTTAGACAACTCTTATGTAAGTGGTTGTTCAGTGCTGATCTATTTAAACTTAGAAAAACAGCTGGGTTAGTAGTGGGTAGTGTGTGTGTGCGTAGTGTGTGTGTACGTAGTGTGTGTTGGGTGGGGGGTTGCAGCATGTTAGAGTCTTGTTACCTGGACATGGTGTACCCTAATGATTTCCTGTGGAAACCAGTGGCCTTGTTGTGATATTGTTGTGGTTTCATCCCGGTGTTAACCTCAAGCACGCCAATCACGCAGGCACAAACAGTGTGTGTGTGTGTATGTGCGTGTGTGTGTGTTTGATCTATGCCACTTTTTGGGGATTATTATTTCCTGTTTGGTCCTGTTAGTAATCACTGTGTATGTACTGTAACGTGTAGTGAAGAGAAATAATTAGCAAACAATAGGAACAGGAATAGGATGTCCTCTTTTTTGGTTGGTAAGAAAAATAGAACCTCACTTAGCGTCTAAAAGTCCAACGTGTGCGCTTGTCGAGGGCCAAAGAGGACGGGTTCTCGTCTAACTGAAGGAACATTTTTGTTAATGATCACAAAAATTGTTCCGACACTGGTGAGGCGATGATGTTTGTTACATATTAGTGGCATTTATTTTCCGGAAGGTCAGGAGGAAGTGTTCAATTGGACAGGATATTTATCTTTTATCAATTACTTGCAGAGACAACTACCAGACTGTTTATCAAAATTGTTGTGAAAGACAAAACAAAGGAGAAAGCTCAATCATGCAACATATTTATTTCAATTAGAAGGACATCAACAACTTCAACAAACTTCAACACTACATATTGTTTATTTAAATGGGTGGAATAGTGTAGAACATTCGACATCATAGAGTTTGTTAAAGGCTGTATCATCGTAAAGCGGTACAATTTGTAGAGAGAAATTATGTTCATCAAGCCACTCCTCAAGAAACCCACCCTTGACACCACCGCCATCCGGAACTACAGACCTGTATGCCTCCTTTCATTCCTCTCCAAAACCCCAGAACGTGCTGTCTCTATACTCTATCCTCCTATGTCTCTCAAAACAACCTGCTAGACCCCCATCAGTCAGGCTTCAAGGTCACACGGCCCTGCTTGCAGTAACTGAGTCCCTCCGTGTCACCAGAGGCTCGTCCCTCTCATCTGTGCTCAGAATTCTTGACTTGTCTGCTGCGTTCGACACAGTAAACCACCAGATCCTCCTGTCCACTCTGGCAGAACTTGGCATTGCTGGATCCATGTTATCCTGGTTCACTTCCTACCTGACAGATTGCACCCATCAGGACACATGGAATGGCTCCATGTCGAGACCCTGCACCCTTGACACCGGAGTCCCCCAAGGCTCAGTACTAGGACCCCTTCTCTTCTCCTTATACAGTAGATCTCAAGGCTCTGTAATTACATCCTACGGCTTCTCCTATCACTGTTTTGCAGATGACACCTAACTGTTCATTTCCTTCCCCCCTCTGACACCCAAATCGCAACGAGAGAGAGAGAGAGAGCAGCTGTGGTGTGTTGACTGGAGAACAGGAAGCGTGGTGTTGGAGGTTTCCTTCTTTGAAGCAACTTGTGCTATTGTTCCTGTTGAGCTAGCACTGGACCAAACCATTATGTTTGTCTTGGCTGACCCGGCTTCGAAATAGGTGTCACTATATATACGAGAGGCAAAACAATTAATTAAAAAGTTGTTACATTGAGACACACTATACGTATGTATGTGTTGATTTGAGACGGCGTGCCAGCTCTCGGCCAGGGAACAGAAAACAGGTTATGTAAATACCTCCATGGTCCCAGGGGAACCAGCCTTGCCACCCAACCATTGGCCGACAGGAGAGTGATTGACACATCCACCGACCAATGTTACTCATGAAACAGGTTCACTGAACCACCCAAATCTCCAGCCTTCAAAGATGTTGACTAACATGCCAGCTGCAGTCAGACACCTTGAAGTGTCTTGATGTGTCACTAAATAGTGGATCATTGCCACGTGTCAAAGTGTCAAAAGCCAGTTTCGGTGATGTTTTTTTGGCAAAAAGATTTTTCAGATCAAATAGTGACCCTGCCAAGCCCAAAAAAGCAACTTTCATTATAATGACTTTTGTATGAAAAGCTACAGAGAATTTAAATGAAAGCTTCCATTTAATAGAGCAGTTAATGACTGTTAGTAGCAGAGTCAGTGCTTCCTGTGCCTCACATGACTGCCCTGCTGTGTTCAGCTCTACTAACTCTTCACACCTGACTGTTAACCTGAACACATATAGTTTTACAAAATCTGATTGCACTCGTAAAAAGGCTGTCAAAACGTAGAATAATTTTTTGCTTTACAAAATATTCCTGTCATTTTCATTCATTGTTCATTTTATTTCTTTATTATGATTTTGTATTAGTCCCCTGGCCTAGTTATACTAAATTGTATACATAACATGTTGTTTATTTTGTATGTTGTTGTATAGCTACTTGTTCTATATATATATATATATAATTATTTTTATTTTCTTCTTCCTTGTTAATTAAGGGCGTCGTTTCTTGCCCTTAGGGGGGCTAGGGCTAGGGGGGTGTCATAATCACACATGGCCTGTAAAGCCCATTGGGACTGTCTTGTGATTAAGGGCTCTACAAATAAAATTGAATTGAATTGAACATTTTATTGATTTTATTTTTTTTTTACCAAGTTTGTGTTTGGGATGCAACCTGTCTGTCACCTGTCTGTCTATCTTACCTGGACAATGTCGAGCACCATCCCGGCGGCCACCGTCCCGAACCCGGCCAGCAGGAAGGGGAAGACCACCTGCAGTCCGATGGAGAACGACGTCTCCTTGAGGGGCGGCGGCGGCGGCTCGGGGCTGCGGCCCGTGCAGTTGCTGGCGGTGTCGTCGCTCTCGGTGCTCTGGCTGCCGTTCTCCAGCAGCGCGTCCTCCTCCCGCTGGCCCTTGGCGTTGGCGTGGCAGTCCGGCACGATGGCCACCAGGTCCGCGCGGTCCTCCTCCTGCTCCGCCATGGCTCGCTCCGTGAAGGAGGTGACCTCGGTGAGCTCGTACTCGCCCCGGTCGCTCTCCGGTCGCACGGTCGTCGTCGTCTCCGTCTCCTCCTCCACCTCCTCCTCCTCCTCCTCCGCCTCCTCCTCGCTGAGGAGAACCGGACGCACGATGCCGTTGGAGGTGAGGAGGGTGAGCGAGAGAGGCCCGTCCTTCTTCACGTCGACCGCCCCGCCGGACATGTCGGCGTCGGGCTGCTTGTCTTGCTCCTTCGACCAAAGTACCATGCGGAGACCGGCCTGAGACGGCGGGTGGTCACCGGCGGAACCGCGCAGGTCTGGCCCCGCGTTGAATGGGAAGAGTGGCACACTGATCGGTTTTTTTTGGAAACCTGATCAGTCCAATTGATTTATCCCATTAAAAAAAGTGTTGGTGGTGGGCGGCACTTGCGGTGTGTGTGCGTGTGTGTGTGTGTGTGTGGTGGTGACTATAAGAATGACTAAAGTGGTGTTAATAATAAACGCGGAGGGTCATCTACCGAGGAGGCAGGTGCGTCGAGTCCCGTCTGGATGCGTGTTCCTGTCGGTGCTTCGGGAGCAGCAGCAGTATGTTCTCCATTCACTGCGAGCTCACGGTTAGAACGCAACGGAAAACAGAATTCAAAACTAAATTAAAACGTTCAGTAAGGAACACGTTATGTTTTTTAATTGATCGTCTAAGCCTGGCGAACGGGCAAGCGGTGTCCCGGTTGTTGGTGGGTGTCAGGCAGGCGGCTACTGGGAGGCGGCTGCTCCGGGGGGCGCAGCGGGGAGCGGAGGGCTTCACCTTACACCACGTGGCCTCTGGCAGCTCCTCGGACGAGATATTTAAAGGTCTGCAGCAACGGCGTTTTAATTACTGCACGAAAGTATTTCCCTGAAGTGGAAAAAAGACACGCACACACACACACACACGCACACACACACGTGATTAATATTACTCCAATATTAATATTAACTCCACATATCTGTCCAAACACGGTCCAGTCCCAACATCACATCACATTACATAACATTACATAACATACACTCACTCAGCCTTTTCCGCCGACAAAAGTAGGCTTGCAATGTCTCATCACAACCCGGCCATCATCACATTTCGTGCAGTGCATACATAAAATCACAATTGATCGGTTTGGGGTATGCACTGCACGAAATGTGCTGCTCAACCCATAGGTATTCATTCTCTATGACATTCTAGATATTTAGCCGTTGCAAAAATAGATGCTCGGTCCATAAGATGCGAGGAAGAGCTGTGTATTGTTCGGGATGAAGTGTCATTTCCTCTGCTCTATAAATACTCCATTATGTGCCATTAGCAGAGGAGTTTGGTATAGACTACATCACCTGCTTATATGTTAGGACATCCGCAAAGGACACACACTTGTGTGTGTGTGTGTGTGTGTGTGTGTGTGAGAGAGAGAGAGAGAGAGAGAGAGAGAGAGAGAGAGAGAGAGAGAGAGAGAGGGGGGGAGAGAGGGAGAGAGAGAGAGAGAGAGAGAGAGAGAGAGAGAGAGAGAGAGAGAGAGGAGAGAGAGAGAGAGAGAGAGAGAGACCCCCACCCCCCAGAAGCCTTCTGAAACACTACTGTTTAGTAGTCAGGACCAATTCTCTGGAGCCCAACATGGCACAGACGTAAATTAGTCCTCTCCGGTTCATAGCTGAATGGGAGAACACCTCTTCTCTGGTTCTTTCACCACACCGGGAGGAGAACCACCCATATCCCATAATGGTCCTATACCAGAAACCCCGAAATCATCAAGACATCGCTTTAGATCCTGGCTGTGCCCCGAGAAGTCCACATTCCGTTAGGCGTAAAATCCGCTAGAGTCGCTTCATGCCGTAGCCCTATAATAAAACTACACAATAATAATAATAATAATAATAATAATAATAATAATAATATTTATAACAATAATAATAATAATATATAATAATTTATGGAGAGAGAGAGAGAGAGAGAGAGAGAGAGAGAGAGAGAGAGAGAGAGAGAGAGAGAGAGAGAGAGAGAGAGAGAGAGAGAGAGAGAGAGAGAGCGAGCGATGCTGCCCGGCGAAACCTCAGGGTGGCTGGTTGCCCCTGGCAACGGCTGGACCAGCCTGTGCCGGTTCTGGGCCATTTCTGTCCTGGGGGCTTCTTCTTTGAGTCCAGAAGAATGTCAGGGGAAGGCGGTTGAGGCGCTGGGGGTAACTTGAAAAACTTGGATGCCGTCCCTGGTTTCTGGTTGAATGGCTGTGCACCAATCTCTCTCTCTCTCCATCTCTCTCTCCCTCTCTCTCCCTCCCTCTCTCTCTCTCCATGTCCTCTCTCTTCCATTCGGTCCTTGATCTACAGTATACCGATTTTGCATGTATTTGTAAAAAACAACAACCATTTTCCTCTGCTTTGTTTGTTAGATGTAGCCGGATTCAAAATGGGTTACCTGCTGGCATTTCTTCCCTCAGATCCCCCAGAGAACACTAAGTCAGGGATAAGAACAAAGACACACAATCATGTGATCCGGTGCCAAGACACAGGGGACACCTGTGGCTAGAAGATCAGTCATTAGCTTCACTGATTAGAGCATTTCATTTCACATCGTGCGCACAGAATGACACATTATTCTATTAAGGTGTTATACTGTACATGAGAGACTTTATAAGGAGGCAATGGACACTGGACCGGTTGCAGTCTCAAGAAAACTTGGCCCAGCTCATGTAACTTTTGTCGTGTCCAAGCATCAGCGTGTGTGATGATTACAGTAGTTACTCATTTCTATATGTTATGTAGACCCACATCCAGCACCTCAACTCTTCAGAGATATTCCTGTTGGCAGGTCGTGCGCAGCGTTAGCGAGTAACAAGCTAACCTCACCAATTAACCAAGCTCACCTCCCCGTCTGAGCATGTGTGTGTGTGTGTGTGTGTGTGTGTGGTGTGTGTGTGTGTGTGTGTGTCCATGCATGTATGAGTGTGTGTGCGTGCGTGTGTGTGTGTGTGTGTCCGTGCCGTGTGTGTCCGTGCATGTATGAGTGTATGTGCATGCGTGTGTTTCTCTGCCGTGTGTGTCTGTGCATGTGTCCCTGCTTGTGTACCAATGTGTGTGTTTGTGTGTGTGTGTGTGTCCGTGCGTGTGCATGTGTGTCTCTGTGTGTGCATATGTATGCATTTGTGTGTGTCCACGTGTGTGTGCGTGTGCATGTGTGTATCCGCTTGTGTGTGTGTGTGTGTGTGTGTGTGCGTGTGCATGTATGTCAGTGTGTTTCCGTTTGTGTGTGTCCGCGTGTGTGTGTGTGTGTGTCCGGGTGTGTCCCTGTGTGTGAGAGACAGAGGTGGGTGAATAGTAACCTCCTGCAGGCTTCACATGGTTCAGCCATTAATCAAAACAGGCGTCACGGCCTCATCACAGAGACATGGAAACAATAACAACCAAGTGAGGACACCAGCGGGTGTTTTAGGAACAGATAGAGAGCGCTACAGAGGGGGGCTTCAGGACTGGGTGGGGGGTCCTATATAATCCTATCTGCACCAGTAAATGAAGGTGAATCCATTCAGGAGTGTGACGTCTTCACTGTGTGTGTGTGTGTGTGTGTGTGTGTGTGTGTGCTGCAGAGTGGACACCATACTTCAGGTGTGGCTGATTGACAGTGGTACTCAATGTATTGCGGCATTCACACACACACACACACACACACACACACACATGCGCGAGACACAAGAGGAAGCTGATACAACGGACCTACCCTGCCAGCCTGGCTACAGCCTCCAGGATGGTGTGTGTGTAGTGTGTGTGTGTGTGTATATGAGTGTGTCCATGTGTGTGTGTGTCCTATCAATGGCATGCTAGCCATGTGTCGCATTCATGGAAGAGATTGAGTCCTCCGTGCCTTGACTCAGGAGGGGAAAGGTTGCAGAAGGCGAGCTACTTTCACCTTTCACAACGTGCAGTATGTACCGCATGCCAAATCGTACAGCCGGTCGTGCCGTACATGGGGGTCATAGGTCAGCCCTTGTAGCATTATGTACAGGGAACAGCTCATCACATGTGCACACCACGCAGGTGCGTACAGCTTTGGGTCACGGTGTCTGGAAGGCTACAGAACACACACATTAGACAAGCGAAGCCTGTACCTGCCGAGACCCAACAGTAAACACAAGGCACTGGATATAAATTCACCGCCAGTTATTGGAAAAACAAACAAACAAACAAACTGTGGTTTCTTTTTTTGTACATTTTGGTTTTAAACCAGAAATTGAACAGGGAACAGGGAAATTTGTTCTCCTGCCGCCACAGAAGCGCTGAAATCCAGCATACAAATGTGTGCTATTATGGACATATCTGGTCCAGAGCACAAACTCATGCTCTTCAAACAAGACACTGCTCAAATACATCGCTTTTAGATTCCAGACACCTCAGGGCTGGAGGAGCACGACACAACCAGGAGATTCACCAGCATGTGAGCTGTCTGAACAGGGATGGGAACTGTGAGACTCCCTCCATGTGAATGGAAACAATATTATGGGACACAGACCAGGCAGCTACCTGAGACGAACTACAGCTCAGAACAGAACAACAAAACATTTTCTATGCTTTCAAAAGTATTTTCACCCAAATCTGCCGTATACAAACAAGGATGTTTTTTTATTCTGAACAAACATAGTTAATTTACATTTTCCTGCTGCCTAAAGTATCACATTCATTAAGTTTGTTTATTTATTTAAGAAGGGACAATGCACATTAATGACCATCATGTAGTCATCATGTAAATGTGCCAGATTGAGCCATAAAGGCTATTTTTCATCTGCAGTCCCAGGCAGGTTGATGGTATATAAAAAGCATTCAAAGAAAAGGAACACATAAGCACACAGACAATAGCATACAGCACAAAGCACATAAGCAGACAAAAACACATGAGCACAGATAAAAGCATACAGCACAGATAAGAACAAATAAAAACAATATGCACACAGATAAAAGCAGATGAGCTCAGAAAACATACATACAAAAACATAACCTCTACTACAGATTATGACAGCATGTTTGAACTGTTTTATAGATTTGGAGAAGGACTTGAGAGCTGGGATATTCCTTAGTTTTGTGGGTATGGTGTTCCAGGTGTGTGCAGCTTCATAGGAAAAGGCCGACTGCCCAAAGCTACTTCCTCTAAATGCTACTTTACAATCCCCTCTTATAACAGCTCTGCTAGATGAGCTTCGATTTCGCCAGACCATGAAAATATGTTATACACAAGTAAAATATCTGCAAGTTTGATCATGTTTTCCCATTTTAGGAAATTATATTTAGTTACAATTTTACAATTGTATATGAATTAGAAATTAATTTTCATTCAATGTTTTCAATGCCTGCTTATGAAGTGTCTCTACTGATTGTCTGATTGTCTGTGCCCAGCTGGTAAGAGTAGTTCAAGTAGTTGAGATAGAATCATAGCATTGATGTACAACTTTGAGGCCTCTGTAGTCAAATTGTTCCTAATGTGTCTAAAATTTGCAGAATTTGATTAGTCAACAACATGTTTAACTTGTGTTTTGAATGTGAGTTGTGAATCTATTATTATGCCGAAATATTTAAACTCATGCACTACTGATAGTCTACCCCCTGCCACTATAACATCTGGGTCTAGATCTCTATTTGCAGTCTACATACATGTAAACACGAGTTTGTTAACCAATTAGAGATATTGACCATTGTAGCTGATAATTCATGACCATATCATCAGCGTAGATCTGAAAGTTACAGTCGGTGGACAAACTTCAGGTAGGTCATAGATATACAGACTAAATAACAGAGGACCCAAAGATGAACCTTGAGGTACACCCACATAATTATCAACCGTTTGTTCAAATCAAGGTAGACAGCCCCTACCACATCTCCTTTGTCCAATGTGATATTATCTGTTCAGAGATAAATTTTTCTGCAATTTTGATACAGCTGGAAGAATACTGATGGGTCTGTAGTTACTCATGACCATGTGTGACCAACACTGGTGTAATTATTGCAGTTTTCCAAGTACCTGGAAACACTCATTAATGGACCAATGAACATTTTTTAGGATAGGAGAAATGAGGGTCTCCTTATAGGCTTTGATAAATACTGTGTCCATCCCATATACACCCTTTGCCATTTTTACATGTAAGTTACATGAAGATTTAGCTGCTCTGTTAAAGCCACATTTGTATTCTATCCCCCTATCGATCACCCTCTGTATATTCTTGTTTGGAATAAAGTTCTAAATCAGCATTACAATTAGTGCCATATCATAATGTTAGTGACAGCAAATCTCATGGAATCGGTAGGTTGCACTTGAGACAACAAATTACTTTCCCAGAGGAGTCAGACATGAAACGTCAATATTGTTTCGGAAATCAATACAGTGTTTGCACAGCGTTCATGATACCCAAAGAACCCCGGAAGAACAGAGATTCATTGGTGTATGGATATCGGCTTTCTGCCCTTTACCCCAGGAGCCACACCAGAGGTGGGGTTGCCTTATTGCTGTAGTGGATGGGGAGGCCTCGCCCAAACTAATGTGGAAAAACCACCTGGGGGGGGGTACAGAGACGGGTAAACACTTTAAACAATCTGCCTCACGTGAATGCAACCAAATGTGTGTGTGTGTGTGCTCTCTTAAGGAATTAAACCAGTGGAACCTGTGCAACCACACTAAACACACCTTGCAACAAGCAAGGAAGAATTAAAATGAACAACAATTAGCATCTTAGCATTTCTTTTGTGTAAAATACAATACCTTCCTTTGCCCACAGCGTGGTCACCCTTGGTTTCTAAGCCCATACTGTACAGGGTGTGGACACAAATCACGACAAGATCATTACAAGCGGTGACTAACACGGTTTTAAAAGAGAAGACGAGTTACAGATGAGATGACACGAGAGGCACCTTAGTACTGATCATTTACTGTCAACTGCTACATGCTGGGATGGGCACAAGTTATGTTCTCTTAAACTAAGCTAGGTTGTCTTCTATAAAACTGTGACAAGTGACATTGTATTCTATTGAAATGTAACAAGTTACATTGTATTCTGTTAATATGTAAGAACTTACGTTGTATTTTATAAGACTGTAAGAAGCTACGTTGTATTTTATAAAATTATAACAAGTTAAGTTTAATTTTACACAATTGTAACAAGATATGTTGTGTTCTATTGAACTGTAACAAGTTACAGTTCTTACAGGTGCCTTAACAAATGTCTCCTTATGTACTCAGTGACATCTAGTGGCTAGAATGGAGAATACAAGTCATTCCATTTTGCACACACACACATATGGCACATCATCCCTGAATGGAGAAGCACAGATACAAAACCCTGGCATGTGTGCAAGTGTCTTCACCACGAACACACTTGGAGCTTGGCTTAGCATTTTTTATTGGCATCAAAAATGTGTTCCTACTGCAATCCAGTGGGAAACTACAAAACACTTTTTTAAAAATCACTTATGATTCATTAAACGTGTCCTGAAAACACAATGAGGGCTGAATTACAAAACAATTCAGAAGAGAAAAGAAGATCATTTGAAACAATTTTCATTAAAACAATACAAACTATTTGAATTACTATGCCGATATTTGAGTTAACTTCAGTCAAATTCTGAATTGATAAGCTGAGATTGATATTGTGTAGAATAAGTACAAAATGCATTTTTTTTTTTTAAAATAATGATTAAAAGAAAAATAGCTATATTGCTGAACAACAAAGAACAAGTGACAATATAGAAAAGTGTTTTATTGTGCGGACGCAGTGCAATCCGTTGATGTGCTCGATGATATTGATATTTGATGTACAAAACACACAGAAATGTCCCACAGCAGCACAGCGGTGATTATAAAATATTTGCCATTCAGAAATTATAGCTAGTCAGTGCTAGTCTCTATCGTGTAAATGTACAGTGTGCCTTGTAACATTTCTTAAAAATAAAAGTAAATTCTATTGCATACTCTGCATGCTCTAGTGCTAAACACACACCCCTCCCAACCAGGAGTGTCCTAAAGCCACCACATACACACAGCACTGACACACTCTAAAGTAGCACTCTCACATGTCAGAGCAGGAACAGCAGTAAATGCATCAGCAAATAAAACAAAAATATCCTTTTTGGTCATTCATACCTTATTAATCCACTGTAGAGTCGACTACAGAGCACATTTCAAATGTTCAATAAAAGTCAATTCTATACAGAACATACAGTGAACCACAATACATACTTGACAGTAAGAAAGAGCCAGCTCCTCAATCCGTGTGTGTGTGCTTATATTTGCGCCAACACTCAACGCAAGTGTCCTTCACCTCCACCAGGGGGAAGTATTGTACTTGTTTTAACTCATCTTCCCCGTCCATCGGTCACCATAGCTACTCCATTCAGAAGCAGGCTCTTTCCTCTATAAACTACATCACTATTGTCTAGGATTCAGGCGCTTCAGCTCTAGGGTGCAACCACTTAAACCATCTCTAAACACCTTCAACCTAAACTTCTCCGGGAACCTGAAACAGCCTACGCCTAAAGTTAACAGTCCTTCCTTTACCTCAATCTACACCGAAAATAAACCATCCCTAATGCATTATGGTACATATGCATTAGAAAGGTTGCGTTGTACCTCTAGGAGCTGGGACGGTGAGACTGAGCAGGGCCTGTATGTACGGAGGGGACTACAGGCATTCCTCCTCTTTCACGTAGAGAATCTCATGGGCCGTGCTGGGGACCTACAGGAGACCGGCAGAAAGGGCTTCACATCATACATGTATGATAATAATACAATAATACAAATAATAGACTCCTTGCAGAGGCGTCATCGCATCGCATAACACTATTTATGGGTCTGTTGCTATTATTGTACCAGGCCACATGGTGCTTCCTTCACTGGTCTGGTCGTCTACCCACGCCCTGCTTCATAAAGACCGGAACCATAAATAGTGTTATGCGAGACATCTGCGTGCTACGACGACAACGGCGCCTCTGTGAAATGGTAATTGCACGTTGATTGTTTATTAATGCATCATTTTATGCTAATTTAACAACACTTTGCAAAAACGACCACATTGCAGCTTTTGCGAGCATATTTATTGCATTGATTGCACTCTAGATGCATTCTACATCAGGGTCATTATTCAGCAGCCTGTGGGCCAGATACAGCCTGCCAGCAATTTGTCTCTGACCCCCTTCATGCTCCCCAACACCAAATGAGAATTATAATAAAAATGCTTCAATGGTTTTCATGAAAATTATATTAGCCTGTATATTAACCGTTATGTGGAATCGATAAAATGTTAATATTGAAAACTGTCCCACTATCATGGCCGACGGACATTTCCGGTTGCCTCCTTTTCTTTTCTTTGGGCCCCACCCACCGACCCATGTGTGAGCTCACCTGGTTGACCCCTCCCACAACCAGGAGGCGGTCTCTGATGACCAGCGAGGAGGCGGAGCATCGGGGGACCGACATGGGGGCCAGTCGCTCCCATTTCTTCTTCTGTGGGTGGAAGGCCTCCACTGTGCCCAACGCCGATGGCTCGTGACCTGGGCCACGCCCCCACCCCCCCCAAAGTAACACAGAAATACACCATACACACACACACACACACACACACACACACACAAAATCATAAGGATCGACACATACAAAACACACACAGACACAGCAGAAACTGAAAAAGGGTCCTTTTGGGTTTTACTAGACCAGGGTTTCTCAATTAGGGCTACCGTCTAGGGGCACCCTTAGGGGTAGGATTGCAGGGGTGCTTGGAAAACTTATAAAAGCAAGGAGAATCTGCCAGTAACAGGATTTACCTGCAGATCAGCCTACCAGCCTACCCAGTGGACTGTAGCAACTGTAGGCTGATCTACCCACCATACATCTGGGTGGACACTCCCACTTGTGATGATGGCCATTCCAACCAGTTTTCAGAAACAGCTTGAATGGCTAATCACGCTCACACCTGGTGGTATAATAGGAGTCCTTTAAAGAGCACGGTGGAGTGTGTGTGGTTGGTGGATGGGTTAAGCAGCCTCACCTGGCCCAGGTAGAGTCTGGGGTTGGATGAGGGTGCACACCTGCTGTGAATTTCAGTGGGTGCACAAGTCATCTAACCAG
>PIJE02000825.1:197883-202700 GCA_002895965.2 Coryphaenoides rupestris | reverse complement strand
CTGTCTCTTGCTTTCTATATTCTAGTCCCTCTCTGTATCTCTCTGTCTCTCTCTCGTTCTTGTCTCTGTCTCTCTGTCTCTCTGTCTGCTCTCTCTGTCTCTGTCTCTCTGTCTCTCTCTCTGTCTGTCTCTTCTTTCTGCTCTCTGTCTGCTCTCTCCTCTCTGTCTGTCTCTCCTCTGTCTCTCTGTCTCTCTCTCTCGTCTCTCTGTCTCTCTTTCTCTGTCTCTCTGTCTGTCTCTCTCTCTCTGTCTGTCTCTCTGCTGTCTCTGTCTGTCTCTCTCTGTCTGTCTGTCTGTCTCTGTCTGTCTCTCTGTCTGTCTCGTCTCTCTGTCTGTCTGTCTGTCTGTACGTCTCTCTGTCTGTTCTGCTCTTGGTCTGTCTGTCCATCAATCTATGTCTCTGCCTGTCAATTTATCTGTCTCTCTGGCCTGTCTGTCTCTCTATCTATCTATCAGTCTTTTGGTCTGTCTGTCTCTCTGTCTAGCTATCTGTCTCTTGGTCTATCTGTCTCTCGGTCTGTCTGTCTCTCTAGTCTAGCTTCTGTTTCTCGGTCTGTCTGTTTGCCTATCTATCTGTCTGCCTATCTATCAGTCTTTTGGTCTGTCTGTCTGCCTGTCTAGCTATCTGTCTCTCTGTCTGTCTGTCTGTCTGTTTGTCTGATAAGCCACCACTGTCCACAAGTGTGTCGTGTTTTTGGTTCGTTTCTCGTACTCTGCAGACAGTAGTAGCCCACTGAGCCGTGTACGCGTGGAAGACTGCTTTCATACTGCAGTTCAATTCAAAAAAACCGGAAAAACCGGACACAACTGAAGGTTAAGCATTCGCCATGGCAACGACAGATTCCAACTTTGCTTTTCTATTGGCGTGATTAAAATAGCCTCATGACTCAAAGGAGAAAGAATGTGGTGTTTTTTTTTGTCAATGGCCACATCTCCTTGACAGGGACGGGGGAAAAAAAACCCAAATTAAAATGGCAAGATTGGCGCAAACATGCACCAAGGTGTTCCTTTTAGGAGCGTGATTGTTTCTAGCCGAACGAACACAATATATATCGGTGGCGAGGTTCTGGTGTGAAAGGGACGGTCGATCACCATTGCTGCAGCGGTGGTGCGATCTCTCTGATTCCCTGTTCTGGTCTCTGAGATGATCCACAACGGAGGGGAGATCTTTAATATGACTCGTGCTCCATCGATTGACGGCCCCCCGAGGCCCCCAGCTGTGTGTGATCAATCAATCAATCGACGCAGCAAAACGACGGACGGCCCTCGCTCAAACCACGGCAACGCCGCTGTGCTGAAAAACGCTCCCAAATACTCTGCACTGCGCTGACGTCTTGCACGGCGATGATCACGTCTACCGCTAACTCTTGATGATTTGTCGTCAATAACAAAATGTTGTGATGTTGCAAGGCCTGCCAGACACAGTGTTGTGTGTGTGTGTGTGGGGGGGGGGGGGGGTGGAAAGCATGCAGTCAATGCAATGAATATAATTAATCCAATTATATCAACCGATCAATATGCACCTATCTATCTACTATCTATCTACCTATGCTATCTATCTATCTAGTCATATTATCTAGCATGCGCAGTCAATCAATCAATTAGTTTAATCCAATCCATGCATGCCACCAATTGATGTCAAACCGATTCAATATGCCCTTACCTGTCTATCTATCTATCTATCTCTACCTATCTATCTATCTATCTATCTATCTATCTATCTATCTATCTATCTATCTATCTATCTATCTACCTATCTATCTATCTATCTATCTATCTATCTATCTATCTATCTATCTATCTATCTATCTATCTATCTATCTATCTATCTATCTATCTATCTATCTATCTATCTATCTATCTATCTATCTATCTATCTATATCTGGCTGTCTTTATGTTTGTCTGTCTATCTACTTTATCAATCCATCTATCTGTCTCTCTATCTATATCTCTCTATCCGTCCTGTCTAGCTGTCATCTACTTGTCTGTCTGTCTGTCTGTCTGTCTGTCTGTCTGTCTGTCCTGGTCTATTGACGGGTTTGAAGACAGGTACGACGGTTTTATGACGGTTGAAGTAATGCTCTCGTCCAGTGGAGACCATCCTCACTCTCCCTCCCTCTCCATGGTGCTGATCGTACAGTACCCACACTACACTGGGACACGGATGTGGTTCCCCGTCATGTGTTCGTCGTATACGGAGGTTAGGAAAAGTGAATCCACAAACGGAAAAACTTTTAGTTATGTTGCCCTATGAAGTAATAAGGCACAGCTATGCATAATATGCCAGCTCCGTGGGCCTGCTGCTGCTGCTGCTGCTGCATCTCGTATCCCACCGGAGAGCGAGGCAGTGAGACCGTCCACCATAGACAGATATATATACTGTATACGTGCTTGCTTTCAAGGCGTGGAATGAGGTGATTCTGCGTGTACGGGGATTCCTCTTGTTACCCGTGTGCCCGTATGCGTGTGCGTGGAGTTAAATCGTGTGTGCTGTCCTTTTCTGATGGGCAACGACACAACACAACACAACAGAACACAACACAACACAACACAACACATCCCATAGGAATGCAACCTCCTCCTCCACCACGACCACCACCACCACCTCCTCCTTTTCCTCCTCCACCACCACCTCCTCCTCGTCTTCCTCCACCACCACCACCTCCTCCTCATCCTCCTCTACCTCCTCCTCCTCCTCTTCCTCCTCCCTCCTCCTCCTCCTCGTGGCGCTGCGGCAGGCGGCACCACAACACCAGCACCGATCATTTTCCACACGACAGGGAGACGCGCGCCTCTCCGTTAGGACAGCGGTGCAGACGCGCGCTTTCCAACAATTACGAAAACACACACACACACACACGCGCACACGCACACAACGGACACACACACACACACACGCACGCACGTGTTCCAAATCAAGCGCTTGGCTGCTGTCGCTTCAGAGGAATTACGCAATGGTAAGTTGTCTTGTTTGTCTCAATTGCTCCTTGACAAGTGTCCTATGGGGGGGGTTCTTTCTCATCCACTGGTCGTAGAGAGGCCGATGTAGGAATAATGATTGTCATTTCACATTGCAATTGTTTTTTATATTTTAATTTCCTCGCTTCTCGTTGGGTAAGAGATCAAAAGCCCAAAATCTCCATATGTATGTGATATGTTGATTTTCTTCTTTCGTCTGTCTGGAATGGTGGTGGTGGTGGTGGTGGTGATTTGAGGAATGAATAGAAGCGTGTATGATTGACTGATCATTTGATGGCTTCTCCATGTTTCGCCTGGGTATTATATTATAATAATATTATATTGCATTATTATTCTGTTGACTGTATTATTAGGCCTGTATGATGATGTGTCGCATGTCTTCCCCTTTTACGCGTTTGCGCACGCATTTTGCGCGCTACAATAATGATGATAACAACATCATTTTATACAAAAAGAAAAAAAAAAAGAAGGTCATACCACAAGGTCATTTAGTGCAAGGATGATATGAAAGCCCGCCGTAGAGGTCAGTCTTTTACGATGCAGGACACCGTGGTGAACTGTTGGGGTGGTGGGTGATTGAAACTGCAGCAGAAGCAGCAGAACAGCCGGGCAGCAGCAGCAGAAGAACCGCTGGCTTGCAGTTGTGTTAGTTGAACGCATTGTCCTGCTGGAAACTACTTGTGATCAATTATTCAGACAACCCCGTGTTTGGAGGAATTCCGCACACGACGCATACGCACACACACACACTGACGATGCGTAAAAACGTAGCCGAATATACACCCAAAGAAATTAATAAATAATATAAAAAGGCTGAGCATCGATCCGAGTCTCCCGCCGTCGTGTGGTTACTATAGATGGTGTCGGTTGTTACTCTCTAATGCATATTTATGAATGCTGCTTCCACCGCAAATCCCACATGGCAGTTTGCAGGAGTCTTGTCTGTAATATGCAAATTAATGGATGTCATGTTTAATTCTCTCTCTCTTTCTCTTTCTCTCTCTCTCTCTCTCTCTCTCTCTCTCTCTTCTCTCTCTCTCTCTCTCTCGTTCTCCCTCTCTCTCTCTCTCTCTCTCTCTCTCTCTCTCTCTCTCTCTCTTCTACTCTCTCCATCTCTCTCTCTCTCTCTCTCACCTTCTTCTATACTCCCCTTCTATACATATATCTGTGGCTGTCGTTGTGTTGTGGGTGTTTGTGTGTGCAAAGGTGGGAGGGGGAGAGGAGTGGTGTGTGTGTGTGTGTGTGTGTGTGTGTATGTCTTTGTTGTCTGAACTGACTCCACTGACTGACTGATGTCCGTGGGTTCTGTATCCAAAACGCTCTGCACTGCAAGATCCTCCTCCCGCCAGTTTCCCCTCCTGGGCTGATGATCCCTTTCACAGTGTTTACTCTTCACACCCATCGACACGCAGTGATCTCCCAGAACCTCCCCGTCGGTGGGAATGTCCTGTGTGCTGGGATGTGTGTGTTAGCCACCATAAAGGAACCCCTTAAATTCCTACTCACCTATCATGACCGGAGCGGCCAGCTTAGCAGCGTATTCCAAAAACCACCATGTCTCCTGTGTGTCATTTCCTGTTTAGTTTAGTTAGCCCCCCCCCCCCCCCCCCCCCGCCCCCAATGACCAGAAGGAGTTGGTTAGTTGCCCTGACAACTTTCCAAGTTGCCATTATTCTTGTGTATGTAGTTGTGGTATCTCTATCTAGCTGTCTTTCTTTCCTTCATTTCTGCTTTTGGTGTTATTTTCTCTGCATATGGGGTCACTCAAACAGCCTTGTTCACTCTGTGTGTGTGCGTGTGTGTGTGTGTGCGTGTGTGTGTGTGTGTGTGTTTACTG
>PIJE02000825.1:170383-192883 GCA_002895965.2 Coryphaenoides rupestris | reverse complement strand
TGACAGGGATGAACGGTTTATTAATATTCTGTCTGTGTGTGTGTGTGTGTGTGTGTGTGTGTGTGTGTGTGTGTGTGTGTGTGTGTGTGTGTGTGTGTGTGTGTGGAAAGTAGGAGCTTCCCGTTTTGGAGTTGGGGGGTTATTGCATTCGAGAGTAGTTCACAATTCATTTTCACAATAGGCGCTTGTGTGTTTCTAAGCGGTTAAACAGTAAAAGGTGATGGGTCTTCACAACTTTCATGGAAACGTTTATCCGACCTTACCAACGCTTGTGTGGGCATGAGTACATCATAAGACAGTGGGGCAACATCGGTTTAGGCATCAAACACCAAGCGTTTAGTCGCGAGAGGCATGGATGTCCAAACTGCACTTATCTCGCGCTCAAACGCATTTTGCAGCCACGCACACAATAACCTCATAAGACGCTATTCCCCAATGATCCCTCTGTATGTATCTTGTGCTGGTGCACCTCTACTTGCTTCCCTACCGTTTTGGAGTTGGGGGGTTATTGCATTCGAGAGTAGTTCACAATTCATTTTCACAATAGGCGCTTGTGTGTTTCTAAGCGGTTAAACAGTAAAAGGTGATGGGTCTTCACAACTTTCATGGAAACGTTTATCCGACCTTACCAACGCTTGTGTGGGCATGAGTACATCATAAGACAGTGGGGCAACATCGGTTTAGGCATCAAACACCAAGCGTTTAGTCGCGAGAGGCATGGATGTCCAAACTGCACTTATCTCGCGCTCAAACGCATTTTGCAGCCACGCACACAATAACCTCATAAGACGCTATTCCCCAATGATCCCTCTGTATGTATCTTGTGCTGGTGCACCTCTACTTGCTTCCCTACCGTTTTGGAGTTGGGGGGTTATTGCATTCGAGAGTAGTTCACAATTCATTTTCACAATAGGCGCTTGTGTGTTTCTAAGCGGTTAAACAGTAAAAGGTGATGGGTCTTCACAACTTTCATGGAAACGTTTATCCGACCTTACCAACGCTTGTGTGGGCATGAGTACATCATAAGACAGTGGGGCAACATCGGTTTAGGCATCAAACACCAAGCGTTTAGTCGCGAGAGGCATGGATGTCCAAACTGCACTTATCTCGCGCTCAAACGCATTTTGCAGCCACGCACACAATAACCTCATAAGACGCTATTCCCCAATGATCCCTCTGTATGTATCTTGTGCTGGTGCACCTCTACTTGCTTCCCTACCGTTTTGGAGTTGGGGGGTTATTGCATTCGAGAGTAGTTCACAATTCATTTTCACAATAGGCGCTTGTGTGTTTCTAAGCGGTTAAACAGTAAAAGGTGATGGGTCTTCACAACTTTCATGGAAACGTTTATCCGACCTTACCAACGCTTGTGTGGGCATGAGTACATCATAAGACAGTGGGGCAACATCGGTTTAGGCATCAAACACCAAGCGTTTAGTCGCGAGAGGCATGGATGTCCAAACTGCACTTATCTCGCGCTCAAACGCATTTTGCAGCCACGCACACAATAACCTCATAAGACGCTATTCCCCAATGATCCCTCTGTATGTATCTTGTGCTGGTGCACCTCTACTTGCTTCCCTACCGTTTTGGAGTTGGGGGGTTATTGCATTCGAGAGTAGTTCACAATTCATTTTCACAATAGGCGCTTGTGTGTTTCTAAGCGGTTAAACAGTAAAAGGTGATGGGTCTTCACAACTTTCATGGAAACGTTTATCCGACCTTACCAACGCTTGTGTGGGCATGAGTACATCATAAGACAGTGGGGCAACATCGGTTTAGGCATCAAACACCAAGCGTTTAGTCGCGAGAGGCATGGATGTCCAAACTGCACTTATCTCGCGCTCAAACGCATTTTGCAGCCACGCACACAATAACCTCATAAGACGCTATTCCCCAATGATCCCTCTGTATGTATCTTGTGCTGGTGCACCTCTACTTGCTTCCCTACCGTTTTGGAGTTGGGGGGTTATTGCATTCGAGAGTAGTTCACAATTCATTTTCACAATAGGCGCTTGTGTGTTTCTAAGCGGTTAAACAGTAAAAGGTGATGGGTCTTCACAACTTTCATGGAAACGTTTATCCGACCTTACCAACGCTTGTGTGGGCATGAGTACATCATAAGACAGTGGGGCAACATCGGTTTAGGCATCAAACACCAAGCGTTTAGTCGCGAGAGGCATGGATGTCCAAACTGCACTTATCTCGCGCTCAAACGCATTTTGCAGCCACGCACACAATAACCTCATAAGACGCTATTCCCCAATGATCCCTCTGTATGTATCTTGTGCTGGTGCACCTCTACTTGCTTCCCTACCGTTTTGGAGTTGGGGGGTTATTGCATTCGAGAGTAGTTCACAATTCATTTTCACAATAGGCGCTTGTGTGTTTCTAAGCGGTTAAACAGTAAAAGGTGATGGGTCTTCACAACTTTCATGGAAACGTTTATCCGACCTTACCAACGCTTGTGTGGGCATGAGTACATCATAAGACAGTGGGGCAACATCGGTTTAGGCATCAAACACCAAGCGTTTAGTCGCGAGAGGCATGGATGTCCAAACTGCACTTATCTCGCGCTCAAACGCATTTTGCAGCCACGCACACAATAACCTCATAAGACGCTATTCCCCAATGATCCCTCTGTATGTATCTTGTGCTGGTGCACCTCTACTTGCTTCCCTACCGTTTTGGAGTTGGGGGGTTATTGCATTCGAGAGTAGTTCACAATTCATTTTCACAATAGGCGCTTGTGTGTTTCTAAGCGGTTAAACAGTAAAAGGTGATGGGTCTTCACAACTTTCATGGAAACGTTTATCCGACCTTACCAACGCTTGTGTGGGCATGAGTACATCATAAGACAGTGGGGCAACATCGGTTTAGGCATCAAACACCAAGCGTTTAGTCGCGAGAGGCATGGATGTCCAAACTGCACTTATCTCGCGCTCAAACGCATTTTGCAGCCACGCACACAATAACCTCATAAGACGCTATTCCCCAATGATCCCTCTGTATGTATCTTGTGCTGGTGCACCTCTACTTGCTTCCCTACCGTTTTGGAGTTGGGGGGTTATTGCATTCGAGAGTAGTTCACAATTCATTTTCACAATAGGCGCTTGTGTGTTTCTAAGCGGTTAAACAGTAAAAGGTGATGGGTCTTCACAACTTTCATGGAAACGTTTATCCGACCTTACCAACGCTTGTGTGGGCATGAGTACATCATAAGACAGTGGGGCAACATCGGTTTAGGCATCAAACACCAAGCGTTTAGTCGCGAGAGGCATGGATGTCCAAACTGCACTTATCTCGCGCTCAAACGCATTTTGCAGCCACGCACACAATAACCTCATAAGACGCTATTCCCCAATGATCCCTCTGTATGTATCTTGTGCTGGTGCACCTCTACTTGCTTCCCTACCGTTTTGGAGTTGGGGGGTTATTGCATTCGAGAGTAGTTCACAATTCATTTTCACAATAGGCGCTTGTGTGTTTCTAAGCGGTTAAACAGTAAAAGGTGATGGGTCTTCACAACTTTCATGGAAACGTTTATCCGACCTTACCAACGCTTGTGTGGGCATGAGTACATCATAAGACAGTGGGGCAACATCGGTTTAGGCATCAAACACCAAGCGTTTAGTCGCGAGAGGCATGGATGTCCAAACTGCACTTATCTCGCGCTCAAACGCATTTTGCAGCCACGCACACAATAACCTCATAAGACGCTATTCCCCAATGATCCCTCTGTATGTATCTTGTGCTGGTGCACCTCTACTTGCTTCCCTACCGTTTTGGAGTTGGGGGGTTATTGCATTCGAGAGTAGTTCACAATTCATTTTCACAATAGGCGCTTGTGTGTTTCTAAGCGGTTAAACAGTAAAAGGTGATGGGTCTTCACAACTTTCATGGAAACGTTTATCCGACCTTACCAACGCTTGTGTGGGCATGAGTACATCATAAGACAGTGGGGCAACATCGGTTTAGGCATCAAACACCAAGCGTTTAGTCGCGAGAGGCATGGATGTCCAAACTGCACTTATCTCGCGCTCAAACGCATTTTGCAGCCACGCACACAATAACCTCATAAGACGCTATTCCCCAATGATCCCTCTGTATGTATCTTGTGCTGGTGCACCTCTACTTGCTTCCCTACCGTTTTGGAGTTGGGGGGTTATTGCATTCGAGAGTAGTTCACAATTCATTTTCACAATAGGCGCTTGTGTGTTTCTAAGCGGTTAAACAGTAAAAGGTGATGGGTCTTCACAACTTTCATGGAAACGTTTATCCGACCTTACCAACGCTTGTGTGGGCATGAGTACATCATAAGACAGTGGGGCAACATCGGTTTAGGCATCAAACACCAAGCGTTTAGTCGCGAGAGGCATGGATGTCCAAACTGCACTTATCTCGCGCTCAAACGCATTTTGCAGCCACGCACACAATAACCTCATAAGACGCTATTCCCCAATGATCCCTCTGTATGTATCTTGTGCTGGTGCACCTCTACTTGCTTCCCTACCGTTTTGGAGTTGGGGGGTTATTGCATTCGAGAGTAGTTCACAATTCATTTTCACAATAGGCGCTTGTGTGTTTCTAAGCGGTTAAACAGTAAAAGGTGATGGGTCTTCACAACTTTCATGGAAACGTTTATCCGACCTTACCAACGCTTGTGTGGGCATGAGTACATCATAAGACAGTGGGGCAACATCGGTTTAGGCATCAAACACCAAGCGTTTAGTCGCGAGAGGCATGGATGTCCAAACTGCACTTATCTCGCGCTCAAACGCATTTTGCAGCCACGCACACAATAACCTCATAAGACGCTATTCCCCAATGATCCCTCTGTATGTATCTTGTGCTGGTGCACCTCTACTTGCTTCCCTACCGTTTTGGAGTTGGGGGGTTATTGCATTCGAGAGTAGTTCACAATTCATTTTCACAATAGGCGCTTGTGTGTTTCTAAGCGGTTAAACAGTAAAAGGTGATGGGTCTTCACAACTTTCATGGAAACGTTTATCCGACCTTACCAACGCTTGTGTGGGCATGAGTACATCATAAGACAGTGGGGCAACATCGGTTTAGGCATCAAACACCAAGCGTTTAGTCGCGAGAGGCATGGATGTCCAAACTGCACTTATCTCGCGCTCAAACGCATTTTGCAGCCACGCACACAATAACCTCATAAGACGCTATTCCCCAATGATCCCTCTGTATGTATCTTGTGCTGGTGCACCTCTACTTGCTTCCCTACCGTTTTGGAGTTGGGGGGTTATTGCATTCGAGAGTAGTTCACAATTCATTTTCACAATAGGCGCTTGTGTGTTTCTAAGCGGTTAAACAGTAAAAGGTGATGGGTCTTCACAACTTTCATGGAAACGTTTATCCGACCTTACCAACGCTTGTGTGGGCATGAGTACATCATAAGACAGTGGGGCAACATCGGTTTAGGCATCAAACACCAAGCGTTTAGTCGCGAGAGGCATGGATGTCCAAACTGCACTTATCTCGCGCTCAAACGCATTTTGCAGCCACGCACACAATAACCTCATAAGACGCTATTCCCCAATGATCCCTCTGTATGTATCTTGTGCTGGTGCACCTCTACTTGCTTCCCTACCGTTTTGGAGTTGGGGGGTTATTGCATTCGAGAGTAGTTCACAATTCATTTTCACAATAGGCGCTTGTGTGTTTCTAAGCGGTTAAACAGTAAAAGGTGATGGGTCTTCACAACTTTCATGGAAACGTTTATCCGACCTTACCAACGCTTGTGTGGGCATGAGTACATCATAAGACAGTGGGGCAACATCGGTTTAGGCATCAAACACCAAGCGTTTAGTCGCGAGAGGCATGGATGTCCAAACTGCACTTATCTCGCGCTCAAACGCATTTTGCAGCCACGCACACAATAACCTCATAAGACGCTATTCCCCAATGATCCCTCTGTATGTATCTTGTGCTGGTGCACCTCTACTTGCTTCCCTACCGTTTTGGAGTTGGGGGGTTATTGCATTCGAGAGTAGTTCACAATTCATTTTCACAATAGGCGCTTGTGTGTTTCTAAGCGGTTAAACAGTAAAAGGTGATGGGTCTTCACAACTTTCATGGAAACGTTTATCCGACCTTACCAACGCTTGTGTGGGCATGAGTACATCATAAGACAGTGGGGCAACATCGGTTTAGGCATCAAACACCAAGCGTTTAGTCGCGAGAGGCATGGATGTCCAAACTGCACTTATCTCGCGCTCAAACGCATTTTGCAGCCACGCACACAATAACCTCATAAGACGCTATTCCCCAATGATCCCTCTGTATGTATCTTGTGCTGGTGCACCTCTACTTGCTTCCCTACCGTTTTGGAGTTGGGGGGTTATTGCATTCGAGAGTAGTTCACAATTCATTTTCACAATAGGCGCTTGTGTGTTTCTAAGCGGTTAAACAGTAAAAGGTGATGGGTCTTCACAACTTTCATGGAAACGTTTATCCGACCTTACCAACGCTTGTGTGGGCATGAGTACATCATAAGACAGTGGGGCAACATCGGTTTAGGCATCAAACACCAAGCGTTTAGTCGCGAGAGGCATGGATGTCCAAACTGCACTTATCTCGCGCTCAAACGCATTTTGCAGCCACGCACACAATAACCTCATAAGACGCTATTCCCCAATGATCCCTCTGTATGTATCTTGTGCTGGTGCACCTCTACTTGCTTCCCTACCGTTTTGGAGTTGGGGGGTTATTGCATTCGAGAGTAGTTCACAATTCATTTTCACAATAGGCGCTTGTGTGTTTCTAAGCGGTTAAACAGTAAAAGGTGATGGGTCTTCACAACTTTCATGGAAACGTTTATCCGACCTTACCAACGCTTGTGTGGGCATGAGTACATCATAAGACAGTGGGGCAACATCGGTTTAGGCATCAAACACCAAGCGTTTAGTCCGTGAACGGAAAAAAATAAAAAGGAAACACGACAATAGCAGTGACAGCGCCGGCGGCCATTGATATGATAATGTTCTGTGTGTTTCCACCGGCCCTGGCTTAAAAAAACATTAACATACCTAAATGGGTTTATTCATCACGACGCACACGGAAACAACAATGGCCGAGCTGGAGAGGGCCGGGTTCTGCATCCGTAATCGGGGAGGTTGGAGGAAGTGAGTCATCTAATAGCATGTTTCGCTTTTGTGAAAAAATAAAAACATTTAAAAAGGAAACTCTGCATTGGATTTGTAATCTGTTTGAACGCGGGGGGACGTCACATTAGAGCGCAGACGGGAGAACGCGAGGACGACCATGAAAGCTCACTTAAAAGCCTATTCAAATTCATATAGCGAGACGAGCAATCACGCACACGCACACACACACACACACACACACACGCGCGCGCCGCACACACACACACACTCGGGTGATTATATTTAGAAGTGGGAGCTCATCACCATGTAAGTCATCACCATGTAAGCAGCTAGCTGTCAATAGCATATATTGTAAAGACAGCTACTGCTTTAGGAACATACCATACTCTGTACTTTATATATATATATAATATATATATAATATATAGAGAGAGAGAGAGATATGTAATGTATATAATATAATAATTTGATATAAATACTTTTTCTAAGCAAGAGCTTACCGTTGTCATGACAAGGAATAATTGTAGCCCCTTTTAAACCAAACTGTTAGTTGCTGTATAAATTACAACAGGGTGAATTAACTCCAATCTCCAAATAGTGTGAAAGAAATGTTAAAATCAGCAATACACCCTTTTCACAGATCGTCAGTAGCAGGGTAAAGTCACTCCCCTAGTTCCTGTCATTTTACCGTTACGTGGGTTAAACTATAAGACACAACTAGTTGTCTAGTTGACTAGTTGTGTCTAATACTGGGTGCTTGCCCTACCTAAATCAAACAGACCCATACTTAAAACAAACCTAAAAGCAAACAGACCCACACGTACCCTCTTATGAGCATACACCTGTGTTCCTCAGGTCTAATCGGCATGTTTTTCGCAGCCGGTTAAGTTTATCAACTTTGGTAACTCGGCTGTGGCTGCCACAGTTGTAACCAGGCAATACTTTCACAGCATGTGCTCTTTAATGTTTGCTATGGTTTACAGGTTGGGTAGCGGACATGAATTGAGAAGTGATTAATCTTGATACTCCGAACAGACGTGTCCAAAAAACAAAAGGGATAATCAACGAGCAGGTGTGCGCTTAACACGCAATTAATGCCACACCACGGAGGCCAATCACAAAATAGTGTTCACCCAGACCGTGGTATAAACTTTTTTTGGAATTTAAGGGGACATATTACGCCACCCAGGTGTGAGTGTGATTAGCCATTGCGAGCCATTTCACAATTGCCATGTGACTACCGTCGAGTGACATCACAAGTGGGAATGTCCACCTAGATCTATGATTAGTAGATCAGTCTACCAGCCTACCCAGTGGACTGTACCGACAGGTTAAACTGATCTAGTCAGCATACATCGAGGTGGACATTCTCACTTGTGATGTCACAAGACGGCAGTTACGAAACGGCTGTGCAATGGCTAATCACACTCACACCTGGGTGGCGTAATATGTTCCCTTTTAGATACAAAGTAGGTTCAGAAAACATGGCATCTTTGGACTGTTTCCGCACTCTTGTGACCATTTTCACAACGATTTTGAAGAGAATGAAGAGAATCGTAACAGCAGGAGCATGGAGCAGACGTGTGGCGGGTAGACTGACCGGTGTGCTCGAAGCAGTGGTCGCTGTCCCCCTCCCTCGCCGCGTACAGAACCCCGTCCTTGATGAAGACGGAGACGGCCCGCAGGATGAAGGACACAAACAGGTTCATGTGGATAAAGTTCCGGGTGCAGTGGAGCTTCCTGGGGGAGGGGCGGGGGGAGAGAGCGGGAATCATTCATTGGTCAATAGACTGCATTTATACAGCGCTTTTTTTCCACATCAAGTGTGTAAATACACACTTGAAGAACCATCTACACAATGACTTTTAGGTCGAGTGGACTTCATTTTGCCTGTCGTTATATAAACCAGGCTTCAACAAAATATTGTTACAAACGTCATGAGGACATTGCAGTCACAGTAACTTTATTAGTTCTGTCATTTAAAACGAAACCCACGGCAGGGAGGAGGGTCACCTGAATCTGCAGACGGATGACCATGGCTGTGGTGAGAGACACCAGCGATGTGCTGATAGCCCACGCGTGTACAGAGCCTTCACCGACGCCATAGTACATGTCCTACCACACACACGCACACACGCAGACACATGCAGGCACACACACACACACACACACACACACAGCCACACACACACCACACCACACACACACACACACACACACGAGAGCATGTGGTTATGTACATGTAGGATGTGTGCCGTGGTGACATTGTTATATATAGATAAGTGTGGGGGGTGGGCAGGGGTGTGTGTGTGTGGGGGGGGGGGGGTTGGTGGGGGTGTGTGGAGGGGGTGTCCTACTGGTTTGGTGGTGTTGTCATCAAGAGGCATACGTCCACGTAGTGCGGGAAGGGCTCGGACCACCCCCTCCTCCGTACAGTTCCGGACCACCTTCCCCATCTCTGTCGGAAGTCACAATGAACGCAAACCACCACCGTCATCACCGAGCACGGGCACACACACACACACACAGCACACACATGCGCACACACACACAGATACACACACACGCACACACACACGGCACACACACACACACACACACGCACAACAGACACACCACACACGCACGCACACAAAACGGGACTAAGTGATGATGCTGAGAAATGAAATTAAAATTGTGAATGAATGAGGAAGCATGCACGACTGTTGCCAATGAACAACGACGAAAGACCATGGCGACGAAGACCATGGTGATGAGGGTGATGGCGACTGGAAAAACGGACGACTACTTGCCATCGTGAGGACCCATGATGTCCGTTGAAGAGCTCCGGACAGTTGACCTCCACCACCTGGCCCACGCTGGCCGCCTGCCAGCAGGTGAGGTTGTCCCACTGCCACGGGCACCCTAGGGTGCAGGGGAGAGGGAGGGGGGGAAGGGGGCGGGGGCAAGCGATGGGTCAGACAACAAGATGGGTCAGACAACACAAATGGCCGGCAGATGAAAGCCAAAGGTCCTTGTTGACGTAACAACCATTTTTAATTATTTTTTTTAATTCCTTTATTTATTTATTTTTGCTGAAATGTGCCAGAATCTGAAATAGGCTGATATTGTTTTAAGATAAGATGAGATAGAACTTGCCAGACTTGCCAGAGGTTGCACAAAAATACCAACAAAATCAGAATAAAAAAAATAGAATAATAAATGGACAGTGAATAAACCTAAAAGAAAAATATAGGTAAGATATTTACAACACGTTGGCAATGAATAGTTTTTAAATAATTGTCATTTTAAATAATTCTATAGCTTGTTTTGATAGAACCAATGCAGACATGTCAAAAATATCAGAACATATATATAGATATATATATATATATACTGGTATAATTAACTTGCCTAACAACATAAACGTATGTCCTGGTGAAAAAGGTTTGATTAGAGTGATGAGAAATTCTTCCAGGAAATTCAAATGGACACTTATTCTGTTGTCATCTATTCTTCTATTCTTATCTTTATGTACCACAGTGATATATTGCTCTCTTTCAACAAATGTACTCATTGGATAAAAGTTGTCTGCCCAATGTCCTTAATGTAAATGTAAATGTAAACTTCTCTTTCAAGAAAATGTCATTCATTCAGATAATTTCACAAATGTTACATTTTCTCACATTCTGTTTTGCTTCTCATTGGCTGAATCACAGAGCAAAGTAACCAAGTCAAAGTCAAAGTGGTTTTTATTGTCATATTTTCTTCAGAACACAGGGCCAAAACACAAAAGGTTCAAAAAGATAACAATATATAAAATAGCAAGATAAAAGATAAAATAGCAAAGAGAGATTTATATGTATATATATATATATTAAAAAAATCTCTTATATATATATATAATACATATATAGACACATGAAAATATACACCCATATACTCACATACATATATATATATATATACACATATACGTACTGTATATACATACACAGATACATATATATATACAGTATATGCATACATATATACAATGAGCAGCACAATATACATAATTCGATAAAACACAATATTCATTATAGTTGTCAAAAATATTAAATATAAATGTAAATGTTGACTCCAGAAGTATCGATTGAAAGTTGAGTATTTTAAATGTCCAAGTAAGTACGGTGACCAATCATCATGAGTGTCTGTTGGTGGGTAAAACCCCAAAAGGCGTAGTTGACCCAGCAGGATCGTACTCCCCCATGTGGTGGTGGTGGTGGTGGTGCTGGTGGTGGTGGAGCCGAGATCGATGGCTGTTTCAGAGCTTCTCCCGGCTGGCTGTTCGTCTGGCCTGCACAACCGTTTCTATTTGCCTATTAGTGAGACAGGAGGCTTCATGCAGAACGCCGGGAGCCCTTCTGAAGCGCCGTGGGTTGATTTCCATCACGATATATTCATGACTCTACACGTACGCCGCATCTGCAATTTTTCCCACGGCTTTTTTTGCTTTGGGCTTTGAGTTTGTGTGCGAGACACGATCCAATATGGTGGCTTCTGCAACAATCGAAGAGACAAATGTGTTTATTAGACTGTTTCCTCCTCATCCTCCTCCTCCTCCTCCTCCCTGGGTCTGTGTCCGTCTGTCTCTGACTGTCTGCCACGTAGCCTCTTCCAATCTGCAGCAGCAACGGCTGCTAAAATTCAACCCACCAATGATTGACATGATGAGTGACTTTTTTTGTGTGTGTGTGCGTGTGTGTGTGTGTGTGTGTGTGTGTGTGTGTGTGTGGATACATGTGCATGCTTCATGTGCAGGTAGTAAGGATGTCCATGCATGAGTGTGTGAGCATGTGTGTGCATATATCTTTAAGCCTGTGTGTGTGTGTGTGTGTGTGTGTGTGTGTGTGTGTGTGTGTGTGTGTGTGTGTCTGTCTATGGCGTGTGCATGTGTGTGTGATTGTGTGTGCGTGTGTGTCTGCATGCATGTCTATATACGTGACATGCACATGCGTGTGTGTATGTGTGTGCGTATGTGTGTATGTGTCTCTGTGTCGTGTGCATGTGTGTGCGTGTGTGTGTCTCTATTCCGTGTGCATGTGTGTGTGCGTGTGTGTGTCTCGATGCCGTGTGTGTGTGTGTCTCTGTGCTGTGTGTGTGTGTGTGTGTACAAGACGTTGCTCCATTCTCCTTGGGCCCCTAATCTGCTTTGGTTCTGTCTGGTGAGCGGGACATGAAGCCAATTACGTTTTAAAGGGCAGAGAGCGGCCAAACGAGACACACAGGAGCACCGCCCCTCTATGGTCTCTCGCCTCGGCTCCTCCCACCACACCACAGCCTGTGTCACCTTCATGCTCACTCAGCGTATATATACACGGCATCGCCACAGGAACGCCAAAAGGTGTCCAAAACACGGAAATACAGAAAACACATGAGAGGCGCCCCAAATGTACACACACACACATGTTCAATGTCATGCACACAAACACACACACACGCGCGCACACAAACACACACACAAATGCACACACGTAAACACACACACACACACACACACACATGTATACACATAGACACGCGCACACACACACATACAAAAATAAGGTTTTGGCAATATCCAATTAATATCCGATTGCCCAAAATGCATGGTCACAGGCGGGAAGTTGGGTCTGTCTTTCTTAACACACAAACACACACACACACACACACACAGCGGAATGATTTTGGAAACATTTGCATATGAGGAATATTGCAGACACGCGGCATCTAACTGGATACCGTTATCGCTCCGGTGGAACAGTAGGGTACCAATCACACGGCCACCCCTGATTGGCCGGCGCTCGGCAGCCACGACGGAACCAGAATGTCATTCATCACTCCGGTTCCGCTAAAGGTCGGCTGCTAAAGCTCGCTCGCTAACCGCTAGCAATCACTGCCGCAGGATCTCTAGGATATCGACAGATCGCTCTGTTGGGCCTGTCTATCTCTCCCTCTTCCTCTCTGTCTCTCCCCCCCTCTTTCTCTCTGTCTCTTTCTATGTCTCTCTCTCTGTCTGTCTCTCTCTCTGCTATTCTACTGTGTAAACAACGATCCAAAAATACAGATAAACGGATTGCATTTATATAACGCTTTTATCCAAATCGTTCTGCAGTTGCCTCACATTCACCCATTCATACACAGACGGCGGTGTCAACCACGCAACCAACACGTAAGGGTTAGGTGGTGTTCTTGCTCAGGGACACCTCGACACTTAGCTAGGCGGAGGCCGGGGATCGAACCAACAACCTTCCTGTTGCCAGACAACCGCTCTTACCTCCTGAGCTACTGCCGCCCCCCATATAAAGCCATGGGGATGAGTTAGCTGCCCAGACTAGGAGGGCCACGACATGGAGTAGCGGTGAAGAGATGATCCGCCCGTCTCTCTTGGAAGTGCAGTGATGAGCAAATTAATGTTAACTAAATTAACTAGCTCCAGTCAAAATGGCTAGCAATACATTAATAGAAATGACACAATAGCATTATTTAGGTTTACTCATGATTCATAAATATATCATTAATAAATGCTAATTAATAATAGCAACATTTAGCATAATTGTGACACACACACACACACACTTGGAGTGTTATTGATGTTGTTATTGATGATTGACTGCTTTTCATGTTTCAAAAGGATGTTCAATCTGCAGTTTTGTCTAAAATCACCATCACCTGTGATGACTTAAAATGGGTTTTGTCTTCCGATTATTTTAGTCAAATGCTCAGTTTATGTTAGATTGTTAAACAGTGCTTGAAACAAAACAGTGTATTGGAATCCATAATCGTCCATTTGTGCAGACAGTAGAGAGAGAAGAACAGAGACGCGGTTGAAGACAAGCTTGGACTCAGCTAGCTGTCATTCTGTCTCCATGAACACTATAACACATCCTCGGCTTGGCTCGGATAAGTTCACACTTGTGCAATGTAAAGTCTCCCTTGTTTGTGCGTACGTGTGTGTGTGGGTGGGTGCATGCATGGGCGTGTGTGTGTGTGTGTGTGTGTGTGTGTGTGTGTGTGTGTGTGTGTCTAACACTGCAATATCACTCCGACCTCTCACAGAGACATTTGCTCACTGACATGAGTAACATGACTCATTATTTCACCTCAACAAAAAGCTCCTGCAGTACATTTACAACGATATCAATGTTTTCGTTTCATAAATAACATAAAAGTTTATGTTTTCTAATAAAACATAAACATACACATCACCTATACATAGAACAAAAACTAAGTCACTAAGTGAGCTTTTTAAAGTGAGTTTCCATTTTCATTCAAATAGGTTTTTTTTATAGCTCTTTTTATAGCTCTCCAAGTTTGTTATGAGGATTTTCACACACACACACACACACACACACACACACACACACACTCACACTCACACACACACACACACACACACACACACACACACACACACACACACACTTAGTAAGCCAGCTGGGCCTGGCAGTCTGTGGGGGGCGGAGGGGCTCTGAGTGTCCTCACGCATGCCTCCTCCCCGGGGGGGGGGGCTCGCTAGCTGTGCTCATGAGAACCACAGTCCACCGGTCGACTCTAATAATGACTTCCAGCGATGTACTTCCTCACTTCCTGTTGTCGGAGGAGGAGGAGGGGGCGGAGACAACGAAAGGTGGGAAAGGTGTCACAGCAGGGGAGGCCTCGAGCAGACATGATATATTGATATGATATAAGTCACACTTGATATATCGCTGGACGTACAGGCAGTCACTCACACTGTCCAGAGGTACGCTTGTTGAATGGGATGACAGAGCGCCACACTCGCTTCACGATACATTTACATTTAGGGCATTTGGCAGACACTTTCATCCAAAGCGACTGACAAAGAGCACATGTGTTGAAGGAGACAGCAATATATCACCGTGGTACACAAAGATAAGAATAGAGCCGGTTTCAAGCATTCATTGTTCTGAAGCTAATAGAACAAGTTTCATAATTGCTAGGTTGCCTGCATAAGTAGCTGGGACAAGAGCAGACGTGTCATTCTGAGCACTTCACCAACATCTAAGAACATACAATATGCTCAACAATACATAAACTATAAATAATGCCAAGACGTACAAACACGCAAGTTAGTGCTAGGGTTTGGTTTGAAGGGTTCGATACTTTTAATCCGTTTGTGGCAGCGGCACGTTTGTTTGTTTTGGACGTGGCGGCAGACCATGTCAGTGCCTGTATTTCACATTTACAGCGTGTGTGTGTGTTTGATGGATGGTTTAAGCAGCCTCACCCGGCCCTGGCTGACGATGCCTTTGTCCACAGCGACTTACAATGAGTACATTGCGAAACAACAATATATGGCTGACGGCACGGGAAGAATTTTCACCTCATGACGATTGGCGCACAGAACGGCGCGACTACCCCAGTTCATCTCCCAAAGGGTCTGATGACCTCATGACTTTATGACCTCCCTCATGAACTAATGAACCCCCCCCCCCCCACCCCCACCCATCTCGACCTCAGTATTCACACACATGTGAACACACACAAACACACACGAATCCCAAATCCCAAACACTCGGACATGTACACTGTACTCATGATACTTATAGATACGTACATCCTGGTGCACATGTACGTATAGCCTACTATGTATATACAGTTGTACATACTGTATGTATGTATCTATATATATATATATATATATATATATACACACATACATGTGGTCCGTCTGTACTCACCAGACTCCAGATCGTCTGCTGGGGCGTGTTGCTCAATCTGCTCCATGCACTTCTCATGTTCTCGCTTGATGATACAGTGTCCCCAGTCAGTGGCCACCTGACACACACCATACACTTACACATATAATACTCAATATTCAATCGATACTTCTGGAGTCAACATTTACATTTATATTTAATATTTTTGACAACTATAATGAATATTGTGTTTTATCGAATTATGTATATTGTGCTGCTCATTGTATATATGTATGCATATACTGTATATATATATGTATCTGTGTATGTATATACAGTACGTATATGTGTATATATATATATATATGTATGTGAGTATATGGGTGTATATTTTCATGTCTATATATGTATTATATATATATATAAGAGATTTTTTTAATATATATATATATACATATAAATCTCTCTCTTTGCTATTTTATCTTTTATCTTGCTATTTTATATATTGTTATTTTCTAACCGTTTTGGCCCTGTGTTCTGAAGAAAATATGACAATAAACACTTTGACTTGGTTACTTTGCTCTGTGATTCAGCCAATGAGAAGCAAAACAGAATGTGAGAAAATGTAACATTTGTGAAATTATCTGAATGAATGACATTTTCTTGAAAGAGAAGTTTACATTTACATTTACATTAAGACACTTTTATCCAAAGCGACTTACAATGAGTACATTTGTTGAAAGAGAGCAATATATCACTGTGCTACATAAAGATAAGAATAGAAGAATAGATGACAACAGAATAAGTGTCCATTTGAATTTCTTGGAAGAATTTCTAATCACTCTAATCAAACTTTTTCACCAGGACATACGTTATGTTGTTTAGGCAGTTAATATACAGTATATATATATATATATATATATATATATGTCTGATATTTTTGAATGTCTGCATTGGTTCTATCAAAACAACTATATATTATTTTCTTTTAGGTTTATTCACTGTCCATTTATTATTCTATTTTTTTTATTCTGATGTTGTTGGTATTTTTGTGCAACCTCTGGCAAGTCTGGCAAGTTCTATCTCATCTTATCTTAAAACAATATCAGCCTATTTCAGATTCTGGCACATTTCAGCAAAAATAAATAAATAAAGGAATTTTAAAAAATAATTAAAAATGGTTGTTTACGTCAACAAGGACCTTTGGCTTCATCTGCCGGCCATTTGTGTTGTCTGACCCATCTTGTTGTCTGACCCATCGCTTGCCCCCGCCCCCTCCCCCCCTCCCTCTCCCCTGCACCCTAGGGTGCCCGTGGCAGTGGGACAACCTCACCTGCTGGCAGGCGGCCAGCGTGGGCCAGGTGGTGGAGGTCAACTGTCCGGAGCTCTTCAACGACATCATGGGTCCTCACGATGGCAAGTAGTCGTCCGTTTTTCCAGTTGCCATCACCCTCATCACCATGGTCTTCATCGCCATGGTCTTCGTCGTTGTCATGGCAACAGTCGTGCATGCTTCCTCATTCATTCACAATTTTAATTTCATTTCTCAGCATCATCACTTAGTCCCGTTTTGTGTGCGTGCGTGTGTGTGTGTGTGTGTGTGTGTGGCTGTGTGTGTGTGTGTCTGTGTGTGTGTGCGCGTGTGTGTGTGTGTGTGTGTATATATCTGTGTGTGTGTGCGTGTGTGTGTGTGCGTGTGTGTGTGTGTGTGTGCCCGTGCGTCGGTGATGACGGTGGTGGTTTGCGTTCATTGTGACTTCCGACAGAGATGGGGAAGGTGGTCCGGAACTGTACGGAGGAGGGGTGGTCCGAGCCCTTCCCGCACTACGTGGACGTATGCCTCTTTGATGACAACACCACCAAACCAGTAGGACACCCCCCTCCCACACCCCCCCACACACACACCCCTGCCCCCCCCACTTATCTTATATATAACAATGTCACCACGGCACACATCCTACATGTACATAACCACATGCTCTCGTGTGTGTGTGTGTGTGTGTGTGTGTGTGTGTGCCTGTGTGTGTGTGTGTGTGTCTGCGTGTGTGCGTGTGTGTGTAGGACATGTACTATGCGTCGGTGAAGGCTCTGTACACCGTGGGCTACAGCACATCGCTGGTGTCTCTCACCACAGCCATGGTCATCCTCTGCAGATTCAGGTGACCCTCCTCCCTGCCGTGGGTTTCGTTTTAATGACAGAACTAATAAAGTTACTGTGACTGCAATGTCCTCATGACGTGTAACAATATTTTGTGAAGCCTGGTTTATATAACGACAACAAAATGAAGTCCACTCGACCTAAAAGTAATTGTGTAGATGTTTCTTCAAGTGTGTATTTACAGTAATGTGTTTTAAACACATGCAAATGTGTCTATGGGCGGCATTAGCTCAGGAGGTAAGAGCGGTTGTCTAGCAACATGAAGGTTGCTGGTTCGATCCCCGGGCTCCGCCTAGCTAAGTGTTGTGGTGTCCCTGAGCAAGACACCACCTAACCCTAACTGCTCCTGATGTCGGTGGGTGAATGTGAGGCAACTGTAAAGCGATTTGGAAAAAAAAAAGCACTGTATAAATGCGATCTATTGACCATGAATGATTCCCGCTCTCTTCCCCCTTCCCTCCCCTGCCCCTCCCCCAGGAAGCTCCACTGCACCCGGAACTTTATCCACATGAACCTGTTTGTGTCCTTCATCCTGCGGGCCGTCTCCGTCTTCATCAAGGACGGGGTTCTGTACGCGGCCGAGGAGGACAGCGACCACTGCTTCGAGCACACGGTCAGTCTACCCGCCACACGTCTGCTCCATGCTCCTGCTGTTACGATTCTCTTCATTCTCTTCAAATCGTTGTGAAAATGGTCACAAGAGTGCGAAACAGTCCAAAGATGCAATGTTTTCTGAACCTACTTTGTATCTAAAAGGGAACATATTACGCCACCCAGGTGTGAGCGTGATTAGCCATTGCACGACTGATCAGTTTACCTGTCTGTACAGTCCACTGGGTAGGCTGCTAGACTGATCTAGTAATCATAGATCTAGGTGGACATTCCCACTTGTGATGTCACTAGACGGTAGTCACATGGCAATTGTGAAATGGCTTGCAATGGCTAATCACACTCACACCTGGGTGGCGTAATATGTCCCCTTAAATTCCAAAAAATGTTTATACCACGGTCTGGGTGAACACTATTTTGTGATTGGCCTCCGTGGTGTGCATTAATTGCGTGTAACGCACACCTGCTCGTTGATTATCCCTTTTCGTTTTTTGGACACGTCGTTCGGCTCAAGATTAATCACTTCTCAATTCATCCGCTACCCAACCTGTAACCATAGCAACATTAAAGAGCACAGCTGTGAAAGATTGCTGGTTATCAACTGCGGCGAGCACAGCCGAGTTAACAAGTTGATAAACTAACGGCCGGAAAACACACCAAATAGACCTGAGGAACACAGGTGTAGCTCATAAGAGTACGTGTGGGTCTGTTTGATTTCGGTTTGTTTTAAGTATGGGTCTGTTTGATTTAGGTATGGCAGCACCAGTATAGACACAACTAGTCAATAGAATGACAGGAACAGGGAGTGACTTTACCCTGCTACTGACGATCTGTGAAAAAGGTGTATTGCTGATTTTAACATTTCTTTAACACTATTTGGAGATTGGAGTTAATTCACCCTGTTGTAATTTATACAGCAACTAACAGTTTGGTTTAAAAGGGGCTACAATTATTCCTTGTCATGACAACGGTAAGCTCTTGCTTTAGAAAAAGTGATTTGATGATGCAAATTGATTATGATTATATACGATGTACAGGTATCTCTTGCTCGTCTTTCGGCGTCTGCTCTCTCTGTCAGTAGCGTACGTATAGTAGTATAGTATATTAAATAGTGGGTATGCTTCCTAAAGCAGTAGCGTCTCTTTGACAATAGGGTGATGCTATGGACGCGTAGCTGCATTGACGATGGTGGATGACTACATGGTGTGATGAGCTCGCCACTTCTGTAAAGTATATCGACGCCGGAGTGTGTGTGTGTGTGCGCGCGTGTGTGTGTGTGTGTGTGTGTGTGCGCGTGATTGCTCGTCTCGCTATATGAATTTGAATAGGCTTTTAAGTGAGCTTTCATGGTCGTCCTCGCGTTCTCCCGTCTGCGCTCTAATGTGACGTCCCCCCGCGTTCAAACAGATTACAAATCCAATGCAGAGTTTCCTTTTTAAATGTTTTTATTTTTTCACAAAAGCGAAACATGCTATTAGATGACTCACTTCCTCCAACCTCCCCGATTACGGATGCAGAACCCGGCCCTCTCCAGCTCGGCCATTGTTGTTTCCGTGTGCGTCGTGATGAATAAACCCATTTAGGTATGTTAATGTTTTTTTAAGCCAGGGCCGGTGGAAACACACAGAACATTATCATATCAATGGCCGCCGGCGCTGTCACTGCTATTGTCGTGTTTCCTTTTTATTTTTTTCCGTTCACGCAGCTCTTTGGCCTTTAGCTGTCACCGTGGCGGAGCGCGGGGTCGCGTGTAGGAGCCCTGTTAGCGCCGGGAGGAACACGCACACAGCAGCGTCGCCGTGACAATGATAATGTCATCAAACATGGCCCCGGCTAATGCGGCGTATAGCTCCCCTGTCCGTCCGCTCTGCTGTCGGAGCGTAAAGTGGGTAATTCGCAATTAGCTCGTGTTAAAGGTGAAACTCGTGTGTGGCTCGCCTGATGTACTGCGGTCCCCTCATAAGCATCTCTTGTTTGCCACTGTATTTTCTGCTATTCTCTGTTTGAGTAAAATAATACAACAAAAAAAAATGCATTGAAAAACATCAACGTTAGTAGGCTATAATCGATTATGTTCTGTCACTGCATCGATGCAGAATCGTACATGTCCGCATCGCGATGCATCTTAGAATCGAGAAATTTCCACACCCCTAACGTGTGGGTCTGTTTGCTTTAGGTTTGTTTTAAGTATGGGTCTGTTTGATTTAGGTATGGCAGCACCAGTATAGACACAACTAGTCAATAGACTAGTTGTGTCTATAGTTGTGTCTAAATGACAGGAACAGGGAGTGACTTTACCCTGCTACTGACGATCTGTGAAAAGGGTGTATTGCTGATTTTAACATTTCTTTCACACTATTTGGAGATTGGAGTTAATTCACCCTGTTGTAATTTATACAGCAACTAACAGTTTGGTTTAAAAGGGGCTAGAATTATTCCTTGTCATGACAACGGTAAGCTCTTGCTTAGAAAAAGTATTTATATCTAATTATTATATTATATACATTACATATCTCTCTCTCTCTCATATATATAAAGTACAGAGTATGGTATGTTCCTAAAGCAGTAGCTGTCTTTACAATATATGCTATTGACAGCTAGCTGCTTACATGGTGATGACTTACATGGTGATGAGCTCCCACTTCTAAATATAATCACCCGAGTGTGTGTGTATGTGTGTGCGCGCGTGTGTGTGTGTGTGTGTGTGTGTGTGTGCGTGCGCGTGATTGCTCGTCTCGCTATATGAATTTGAATAGGCTTTTAAGTGAGCTTTCATGGTCGTCCTCGCGTTCTCCCGTCTGCGCTCTGATGTGACGTCCCCCCGCGTTCAAACAGATTACAAATCCAATGCAGAGTTTCCTTTTTAAATGTTTTTATTTTTTCACAAAAGCGAAACATGCTATTAGATGACTCACTTCCTCCAACCTCCCCGATTACGGATGCAGAACCCGGCCCTCTCCAGCTCGGCCATTGTTGTTTCCGTGTGCGTCGTGATGAATAAACCCATTTAGGTATGTTAATGTTTTTTTAAGCCAGGGCCGGTGGAAACACACAGAACATTATCATATCAATGGCCGCCGGCGCTGTCACTGCTATTGTCGTGTTTCCTTTTTATTTTTTTCCGTTCACGCAGCTCTTTGGCCTTTAGCTGTCACCGTGGCGGAGTGCGGGGTCGCGTGTAGGAGCCCTGTTAGCGCCGGGAGGAACACGCACGCACAGCATCGCCGTGACAATGATAATGTCATCAAACATGGCCCCGGCTAATGCGGCGTATAGCTCCCCTGTCCGTCCGCTCTGCTGTCGGAGCGTAAAGTGGGTAATTCGCAATTAGCTCGTGTTAAAGGTGAAACTCGTGATTGCTCGCTGCCGCCCCCTAGAGCATCTCTGTTGCCACTGACTGCACGCACCTTGCAGAGGAAACGACCGCAGACCACCACAGACAATGTGAGCTGCGTTTAGAACAATACAATCGATATACAGCACATCTTTCATTGTAAAGATTCATTAAAAATCCAAATTTCCTTCATTTTTTTATTGTGTATTTTACTCAACAGAGATAGCAGTCAGTGGCAACAGAGATGCTCTAGGGGGCGGCAGCGAGCAATCACGAGTTTCACCTTTAACACGAGCTAATTGCGAATTACCCACTTTACGCTCCGACAGCAGAGCGGACGGACAGGGGAGCTATACGCCGCATTAGCCGGGGCCATGTTTGATGACATTATCATTGTCACGGCGATGCTGTGCGTGCGTGTTCCTCCCGGCGCTAACAGGGCTCCTACACGCGACCCCGCACTCCGCCACGGTGACAGCTAAAGGCCAAAGAGCTGCGTGAACGGAAAAAAATAAAAAGGAAACACGACAATAGCAGTGACAGCGCCGGCGGCCATTGATATGATAATGTTCTGTGTGTTTCCACCGGCCCTGGCTTAAAAAAACATTAACA
>PIJE02000825.1:99817-168239 GCA_002895965.2 Coryphaenoides rupestris | reverse complement strand
TTCCTACCAAACATATTTTATACAAAGCTTTTGGAATATTTTGTTTGTGGCTCACCAAACCTTTGGACTGGGAGTTGGCTGGGCTGGAGTGGACTGGTCCACTTTTGGTCACTCTTATTGGTCTAGAATGTAAAAGGAAGGGGGGTGGGGGGAGGGGGGTGGTGGTGGACAGCAACGGCAATCTTCTCGGAACCCATCGGACCCCCCCCCGCTCAGGTGGGCAGGCTGAGGTTGGCGTTCTCGGCCAGCGGGCTGGACATGCGTATCTGGGAGCTGCTCTTGCTGAGGATGGAGAGCTGGGTGCCCCCGTTGACCCCGCTGCTGGCCAGGGATGGGTGCCGCTGCTGCTTCAGGTCCACCGCAAAGTACCGGTTCACTGTCCAGCTGCGCCACTTCCTCTTGATCTCCGACTGCACCTTCGGGGATATGGGGAGGGGCATCACATGGTCACTCATCTGAAACGGCACTTTTTACAGCCGTGCGACTGTGCAAGGTGCTCTGGTGAGGTCCCTTTACTTCGTTATCAATATCAAAACACAGACATTTCTCAAGAATATCAAATGCGACCGTCGATCGAGTCAACCTATTCTCGTCCCCCTCACCCACCCACAACCCCCACCCCACCACCGTGTGGAAATCTGCAACTCTCATCTGAGAAATGTAATCACTGCGATTCCTGCAGCTACAACTCAAGCCACTAGAGGGCGCTGATGGGGGGGAACCCGACATAGTGCCGCTTCGATGACACGCGTCCCACATGGTCCTGCGGCCCAGAGGATCGGATCACAGCGTGTGTCTTGCGCCACCCGAGCCGTGCTTACCTCTCCGTTGAGGAAACAGTAGAGGACGGCCACCACGAAGCCCTGAGGAGAAGACAGAGTCCAGGAGTGAACAGAACCACAGGACTAGGAGGGTGCTGCCGGACTAGGTGGGCAACAGCACCCTGTGAGTGGCTTCAAAATGATCCGCAAACTGATCACACAAACGCACACACACACACACACAAACGCCTTTCTATGTTCCGAAGATCTACAGTGAAACACAAAACATGCTACTTACACAGTATGTGTTTGTGTTGTTTTATGTCAAATATTGAATAAAAAAGCAAAGACAATGCAGATTTAAAGCTACAGAAGCCACACTGCTGAGCTCATCATTTGACCTTTGACACATAGTCTATAGCTCTCGTCTCATCACGTGTGTCACGAGGAAGGGAAGCGAGATCTGTGTGGTGTGTGTATGTGTGTGTGTGTGTGTGTGTGTGTGTGTGGGTACCTGGAAGGATCCCAGCCCCAGCTCAAACACCAGCCTCTCTCTCTTGCTGATGTCCTCGGGCGAGAAGGCGAACACGGTGTAGTGAATACCAAACAGCGGGATGAGCAGCAGGGTGGAGCGAGCCAGACGCCTGCACGTGCACAAAACTGCGTTTTAAGGAACAATCCAATTCTTGAACACGTGTAGGGCTTACTGGGGTATCTTGATTATTATTGGGTATCGCTCAGGAGTGAGACGAATCCAAGACTGGGACGAATATGTGATATGAACCGTAAGCAGAAAAACTAAAGTCCACCCAGAACACAATGCCTCATACTGGAGAAAAAGAAGAAAAGATAAAATGCTTTAATACAACAGCTTATGACAATCCTGGAATGTTTTAAGAACATTGTTGTTTTTTTTATTCTCCTTTTCGGCTGTTTGGAACCACTTTGGCCATTCATAAACACAGTTCATTACATGCTTATGAATCATTGTAAAGAAAACACTATTTTGCGCTTACATTGTCAGGTTTCTTGAAGTGCAAAATAAGAATGTATTATATGCTGATGTCCTCGGGCGAGAAGGCGAACACGGTGTAGTGAATACCAAACAGCGGGATGAGCAGCAGGGTGGAGCGAGCCAGACGCCTGCACGTGCACAACAACGCCCACATACACACATACACACACACACACACACACACACACACACACATCACACACACACATACACACACACACCACACACATACACCACACACACACAAAGACATTGTACCGTAGTAACACATGACCTGTAATTCTTGTACACAAATGACGGTCAATGAAGTTCTATGACACGTGAATATGAATGAATGAAACACGCTTGTTCTTACCCGCTGGCTGTGGCAGCATCATGACAAGCTGTCATTTTGAGGCGACACTTGGGGCCACAATTGTGTGTTAAAACAAATCCAATGTAAAGCAATGCAAAGCGCCTGCGTATTACTACAGTATTATATTGTCCAAAGCGCCAATCAGTTTTACGAGCACTTATTGAAACCAGATATTACCATTAAATGTAAAAAGAATAACACTGAAAAAGACAATCTGAACTAACTAGGTCATTCTCAAGTATAAGTGACTATATACCGAGCTATTCCAAAGGAACAAGCAATCAACCTACCTATCTAGCAACAGCGACATCATAGCCACTGAGTCCCGGCCCGATCCCATATAACCGATGCGATTAGAACCACAACCAGCCATCACACCACCAACGTGCGGAGCCCGCGAAGTCCTATACTATCTACGCGATCTCTACTCTCAATTCCGTATATAACTGAAGTAACACGCGCTCTCTCATATGTAAAAAAAAGAAATAACAAATTGCGTATATCAGAACAATCTAGTTGTTCAGTTAGAAGCCAGCTACATCAAGCAGCCGGGCTGACACGTGATAACCGGACGCCACCAGTGACTAGCCGCGGTAGACCAAACTGAGCATTTATTATATATTAGTGACATCAACTAGCCTACCTCGCTATTTCCACGTTTAACGGATGGCATAATCCAAATAAAACATTGCCAGTAGTAGAAGGCGTATAGGACGAGAGCAAGAGGCAAGGAAGCAAAGAGAACATATACTTGACAGCAAGAAGCCACGAGCAATATTCCCCAAAAACCCGCCGGAGCAGAAACAAAGAATTGAGGGGGGGGGGGGGAGTCGCTTTTTGTGTGTGTGTGTGTGTGTGTGTGTGAACCCTTAGTTCAGCTCAGTTTAACTGCACGAGTTTGAACTGAACAATGGGCTCGTTTTGGGTCCTCAGGTTCGGTTTCGTTCGCCGGTCGCTTCCCCGAGACGAACAAAAGTTAGCCCCAGCCAACTCCCAGTCCAAAGGTTTGGTGAGCCACAAACAAAATATTCCAAAAGCTTTGTATAAAATATGTTTGGTAGGAAGTGGGTTGACAATTTATTGTTTATTTGATTGTGTTAAATGGCACAATGCACTCTTAATTAACGACACCCTTTGAATTGTGATATAGTATAGATGTTTTCAAATGTATGCAGACAATTCGGTCTGTTCCATTTTATTTTTTTAAAGTATAATACTCTCTCTCTCTCTCTCACTCTATCTCTCGCTTTGTCTCACTCTCTTTCTGTCTCTCTCTCTGTCTCTCTGTCTCTCTCTCTCTCTCCAGATCATTTCAAATGAGTTTTAATGACCTTTGTAATTAATGCTTAAGTGTAAACTATATGCCAAACCATTGAGCAGCATTGAAAAAAAAATGGTATGAGGTAACTGGAGTGTTTAATGTGAGGCTTTTGTAATGTACACCAAGTGTTTCAAAGTGCATTACAGGTTGCCAAAAAACAACGGGTCCGTCGATGGCCCGACATAAACGGTAACCAAACCTCCGCCTTGCTTGTAGAAATGCTAACTGTTTTCAATGTGATATCTTTTCAAAACAAAAACAAAAAAGACGTTGGTTTTTTTTTTAACGCTCAGCCAGTAAGTACAGAGTATGTCAAAAATATATCTATTTAAAGAAAAAAGAACAATAATCAAACGATGGATTGATACTGTACCTTGTAAATAGTTTCTGGTTTGTTTTTTTAATGACCTTTTCAACAAAAAAAGGAACTGGAGCCCCAATCTGTAGATTTCATCCCGCGTCCTGCGACCCCCCAAAGTCCTCCGCACACCAAACGACTCCGTTTGGCCGACAATAAAACCGAACAAGATGTACACTTGTCTCCCCGTGTTAGCGACAGGGCAGATCATCCAGGTCACCATCATCTTCACATCTCATCTCAGTGGTTTCTCTTCACCGCTGACAATGTTTGGTGTCCTCTGGGAAGGGAATCACTCCGGAATGACCGTGATTAGTAGTAGTAGTAGACGAAAATAGAACTACAGTAGTAATAATAATAACACCTATTTTTATGGATTACAACACGTCATGCACGACCGCAACAGTAATAATAACGATGATGATAATTAGAACAACAATATTAATACCTTGTTTCCTAGCTTGTACTGCAAAAGACATTCCCAAGTGCCTAGTCAGTCAGAATTAACGACAACATTAATTTTATGACAGTTAAATAACAGAAGAATTGTATTAATTTCATGTACCGTACGTGCTAATGTGATTTTGATGTCGTTTAGTTGGTTGGTTTAATTCAATTTATTTGGTTTTAGTTCATTTGTCATCCAATTTCTGATTCATTTTGCATTTACAATGTCATTTATTTATTGGATTTTTTCTGCTCATTTTCCTTTCTCTGGCTGATATGGGACTTTTATTCTGCCTAAAAAAAATGCCTAAGAAGGCATAAATGTTGATAGCAAGGTTGTATATATTATGTTGCGTGATGTGATTGATGTGCAGTCATACACAAGTCGTGGCCATTTGTTTCAACAGCACTTACACTTTTATGTGACCATCGCTCAGTGAAGAAAAACTAAAACAATCCATTCTGAGACGAATCCAAGACTGGGACGAATATGTGATATGAACCGTAAGCAGAAAAACTAAAGTCCACCCAGAACACAATGCCTCATACTGGAGAAAAAGAAGAAAAGATAAAATGCTTTAATACAACAGCTTATGACAATCCTGGAATGTTTTAAGAACATTGTTGTTTTTTTTATTCTCCTTTCGGCTGTTTGGAACCACTTTGGCCATTCATAAACACAGTTCATTACATGCTTATGAATCATTGTAAAGAAAACACTATTTTGCGCTTACATTGTCAGGTTTCTTGAAGTGCAAAATAAGAATGTATTATATGCTGATGAGACAAAGTCGTTCATAATTAAAACCAGGTTTTATGTGTGGGGTGACAGTATTATTTGACAGGACTGAATGCCTGTAATTCTTGTACACAAATGACGGTCAATGAAGTTCTATGACACGTGAATATGAATGAATGAAACACGCTTGTTCTTACCCGCTGGCTGTGGCAGCATCATGACAAGCTGTCATTTTGAGGCGACACTTGGGGCCACAATTGTGTGTTAAAACAAATCCAATGTAAAGCAATGCAAAGCGCCTGCGTATTACTACAGTATTATATTGTCCAAAGCGCCAATCAGTTTTACGAGCACTTATTGAAACCAGATATTACCATTAAATGTAAAAATTGAAAAGTGCTGACAAGACAGCGTTGTCTATATACAGTACATGCAGAAAAGAATGCATCCTCTTGAAGTGGTGTTTTAGCCTGTCTCCAACAAAGCGTGTGCAATTTGTTATGAAGGCCACAACAGCCAGTCAACACCACAGAGTTGTGGTGGCCAAAGTTGTTGGCTTGAAATGTGATCGGTATTTATTTCTTTCTTTATTGATTTATTTATTTATTGTGACTCAAGATGTGAAAAGATAACTGCTGAATCAGAATCTGATGGGTTGTGTATATGTATAAATATATATTAGATATTAGACACCGTTGAGATGCTGTAACCAGATATAGATATATATATATATATATATATATATACAGTATACTGTATATATATAATGCACTATGTAGTATTGTGTGCGTGCCTGTGGGAAACCGAGGAGGTTACACATTTGTAATGTAATTCTGCAGTTGCTGGTGTGTTTCTATGACCAGAAAACCTGGTCATAGAATGTTGGTGGCGCCTTACCGCCGATACCTCATCTGGTTGGGGGCCCCCTCCCCTGGAACGTGGGCCCCCCCAGCTCTGATGTGAAACGACCATGTCTCAAAGCTGTTACTGTGATTAAACACAAAAAGAGCTCCTCTCTTCATTGTCATCGTGCCATATGTGACGCGTCCACCGCAGTGTGGCAGCTAAGTGTGTTTGTAGTTTAAAAAAAATGCTGTTTTCGTTTTGTTTTAGACTTTTTTAATGTTGTTTTTGTGCTATCGGAAGCTACATCTAAGTTAATCTTTTTTTTTCCTTCTATTTCTGTCATTTTCGCCTGGAGTTTTGTTTTGGTTTTGGGTGTGGTTGACATTTGAAGCAGTTGAGAGAATTTGTTTGGTTATTTATTGAATCTTTATTAATCCAGGTGAGGACACATTGAGATTCAAAATCTCTTTTGCAAGGGTTAAAATACAACAACAACAACAACAACAACAACAACAACAACAACAACAACATAACATACATTTAACTCAGAAGTTCAAAAAGACTAAAAGAATAGTATTTTGGCAGATCGGTCAGTTTTATGCCTATTAGCAGCAGAGATGGATATAAGTGGTGTGAGGGGGGTGGATGTATGCTGAATGCCAGTTCCATACTTCACCTTTGCACCCAACTTTTTTTTTTTCATTTGTGTTAAAAATTATTTCTTCTTTATACTAGTTTTACTCTAGAATGGTTCCAGTGTATTTCAGCCTTTTTTGTTTCTTTTTTTTTCCAGTGGTCTATTTTGAAAAGCGAGTTGGAGTTACACACACACACACACACACACACACACACTCTGATATTTGGTGCATGTGTACAAGTACAACTCTTTAAATAATCGAAGGCCTTGCCTTTTTTTTATTTGGCAGTTGTGCCCGGTGGAGCCTGTAATGTGTAGTCGTACTACGAGTATCCATGTGTGTGTACTGTATATATATACGAGTGTAATACACGAGTGTGTGTGTGTGTGTGTGTGTGTGTGTCTGTGTGTACGGCACACACACACACACACACACACACAGCTCAGTTGCCATTCAACTCTCTGAATGTACTGCGCCATCATCGCTTCGATAAACATTGCCTGCCGTCTCACTATTGCCATGGTGTACAAATGATGTCTCTCTCTCTCTCTCTTTATTGATCACATGTAAAAATGCCAATATTTCAATATTTTTGCTAACGGCTCAAGCTCTCGACGATGACGACCTGTGATACGTGTAACCCGTGTTCCTTTTGAATGTTTGTTTGTTACACCTCCGTTTTTAAACGTGTACAAATTAGAATCTCAGTGGAATAACGCGTCTCAAGAGATGGACGGAGAGCGCAGGGGAGAATGACCGTGTGTGTGTGTGTGTGTGTGAGTGTCAGCCTTTGGTGAGAATGGATTATTGTAAGTGTGACAAAAGAAAATCTGTATCATCCATTATTTTTTGTTCTGCCTGTAATATGGTTGTGTATTACATGCATTCTGTTGTCTGAACTAATGTTTGAATATAATGTGTTCATTTGACTGCAAAATAAATCCATCTGTAGTGACTTACATGCAGGTGTCTTTCATTGAGTCTCACACAGTGGAAGAGCATTGCATTGCATTGCATGTTCTAGTTCCATCTCCAAACATTGTAGGATGTGTTTGAGTCGTAAAGACTTTTCAGGTCAGTTTCAGGTAAAAAGACCATTCAACCTTACATGAAAACAATGTGTCAGATCACGCAGTTTATCCATGTTGTTCCTCACACACGGTAGGCCTATACATATACAGTAGCCTACATACATAAACTAAATCAATCCTTCGATAAGTCATATGCCTTATCATCACAGACACAATTACAAAAGACACTGAATCTGACCTTCTTTTAGGTTCCAAATTAATTAATTCATCAGCAAGAGTGCGGATATTAGTGACAGACAGAAAAGGCACTATCAACTGTAATATGCAGGGATTAACTATCCCAACTATAACATATACCATAACAATCACCATTTAAAAAAACATTCTATTTTTGAATGTGTCACACCATTACAATCTAAATCTAAAATCTAATTTACATATACAGTATACAGTATATATGTATATATTTGTATATAGAAATAGTCGAAGTGAATCAATCTCAGCCATCCCATGTTTGACCACAAGGGGGCAGTTTACCAACTGTTCTTGAGTCAAGTGGCTCACTAACACACCACCAACTGGAGGCTTAAACATTACATGCTATCTGACCGGGAAGCGAACCTTCCAACAAGAAAAATAATTGTGATTTCTTATGACTGTAGGCACAGCCCACGTGGACGTCAAACGGTCCCCTGTGAGATAGCGACCAACAGTGTTATCTTGACGACAACAGCAGTGTTATATACACACACCAGGAACCGTATGCATTCCATGCACGCCATTAGACATACATGACACTGTGGAGAGGGGCCGGGAACACATGGCACACACAGTACACACACACACACACACACACACACACACACACACGCACACACACGCACAGGGCCTGATTAAATAGTGCTGAATGATATCCGCAGACACAGTCCTGTGCAGTATAACCAACACAATGGAGTCCACAGAGCTGTCCACACGGACTTCCCTAACAACACATGTCGGCACCTTGCCAGCATATGGTGGTGTGGTGGGGGGGGGTGGAGGGTTAAGCACCATTTAGGAGGCGTGGCCCAGAAGCGGGACAGAATAACTGTGCTGGTATGGTATGGTGTGGTGTGGTGTGGTTACGGTATGGTCAGGTATGATGAGGTATGGTACAGTATGGTAAAGCGTGATATGGTACGGTACGATACTGTACGGTGTGGTACCATATTTTACGGAAGGGTGGTATAATATGCTATGCTATGCTACGCTAAGCAATGGTACGGTATGTTTCGGTATGGTATGCTATGCTACGGTAAGCTATGGTATGCTATGCTACGCTAAGCAATGGTACGGTATGGTAAGCTACGGTAAGCTATGGTACGGTATGCTATGCTACGGTACGCTATGCTACGGTAAGCTATGGTATGGTATGCTATGCTACGCCATCTGAGGGTCACACAGCGGAGCTGACGCTGGCGGAGGTCCTCTGGGGCCGGCCACGCTCCAGGACCCTGAGATGGGGGACGGCGACGTCACGCCTGGCTCTGGAGAAAAAAGTCTGAGTGTGACACCTCCACAGGCCAACGGCGCAGCTCCGTTTGAACCTGTTGGCACGCACACACGGCTGGGTAATGTAGTCTTTTGAAGAAAAAATAACGAAAACAAAGGCACTGGGCTACCAATTTGAACCTAAGGCTCGATTTGGACATGGCAAGAGTGTGTGTGTGTGTGTGGGGGGGGGGGTGGCGTGTTACCAAACAGGGGCTGATGGTCCAAGATAGAATGTAACACGATGATGACAGCGTTATATCACATTATTTTTATTACCACCCCCTCAGAGTAAGCAAATACGTACACGTGGACACACACACACACACACACACACACCCACACACACACACACACACATTATAGTGTGTGTGTGTGTGTGTATGCCTCCATTAAAAACCATGTAATTAGCCGTAGCCTGTGGCATTGGTTGTCGTGGTGATCTAATGTTTTATGAAGGAGACACACACAGTGCTAAAATAGCGGGGAGGTCAGATTGACAGTCACAGTATGTGGCGGGAGAGAGAGAGGGGCTGTTGGGTGTGTTGGTGTCGTGAGTGTCGATGTCAGGCCTGGAAGTGACAGGAGATGTTCATGGTCAGATGGTCAATATGGCCTTCATAAGGCTTGAGCACCAAAATATAGGAATTGAGAACTTCTCATGTTGGAGCTGCTTCAATCATTCTGTATATGTCTCTATAATAATGTCTCTGACATTTCCTCTTTACTATTTTTAGTCTTCTGTTTCTGACTTTTCAGGTTTTTTGTTCTGACTATTCGTTCTGTACTTGACCCGAATGGTCTCTTGTCTCTCCCTGAGTCTTCTTCAAACTCTCTCTCTCTCTGGCTCTGTCTCTGTCTGTGTCTCTCCTCTATGTCTCTCTCTCTCGCTCTCCCAGGAGGCTGGCTAAGTCCACCCTGTTCCTGATCCCTCTGTTTGGGATGCACTACACCGTGTTCGCCTTCCTGCCCGAGAGCACCGGCGTGGCGGCCAGACTCTACATCGAGCTGGGCCTGGGGTCCTTCCAGGTGGAGCAGCCTACAACCACAACCACAATAACAATACAAAGAACAACAACAACAACAATAATATATATGTTTGTCTTGCAGGGCTTTGTAGTGGCGCTGCTGTACTGCTATGGAGAGGTAATTGTTTCCCTCTCTCTCTCTCTCTCTCTCTCTCTCTCTCTCTCTAACTTTGTTATTCTCAAGAATAGCGAAGTTATGGTGAAACCACAACATTTTTTTATCAATAGTTGACAGTCATGTTCCATTCCAAGCTCATTTCAGAGACAGAATTTCTCACGTTTCAGAGATGATTGGGCTTATAACTCTGTGTGTGTGTGTGTGTGTGTGTGTGCGTGTGCAACTGTCACTGTGCGTGTGTGTGTGTGTGTGTGGTGTCAAAGACTACATTACCCAGCGTGGCAATCAACCCTGCCCCACGCCACATAAGTGGCTTTTCTGGGCTGCTCAGGCAACTGGGACACAGGTACATCCAGAGTAGGTGGTAAATGCGGACATGTCCATGAGTGTGTGTGGTGACGGCTGCTTTATCCTGTGCATTGACTAGTTAATGAACCACAGGTGTGCACCCCCACCCCACAGGCCCCCAGCCTGACTGGTGCCAGGTGAGGCTGCTTAAACCAGCCACCATCCACACACACACACACACACACACACACACACACACACACACCACAACCAAATGTACAGGGCAATAAGCCAACAGCGACGCACTGCATGGTGTGCCCTGTAGAGGGCAGGGAAGGACTACAAAACTACTACTACTGATGGAAACTACAAGTGAACGTTTCCATAAAAGCAAGTACCGGTAAACCCTCAAAATCCCATCTTTTGTTTAAAACTTTTTCGTTTGGGTCTAGTGAGCATGTGTGTGTTATTTTAGACTAAAACTTAGAAGGTTATGAAATGGGGGAAATTCTCTGTAAAATACAAGAAGTTTGCTACTTCGCCAAAAACCTTTTTTCGCTTGTTGCAACTGCTCAGAGTAATATTGCTGAAACTCGCCGGGGGAAGTTCTCGTGCTATAATGGGTGTTCACTTGAGTATGAATGGGGAAGTGTGGCTTTGATGCAGTGTGTAAACTGACACATACTGTAATACTGATTCATGAAGAATAGTAGCAGCAGTAGTGCAGTATTAGCAGCAGCAGTAGTAGTTGTGGTGCAGTAACAGTAGTAGTATTTGTGGTGGGATATAAAACCAGACGGAAAAAAATGCATTTATTATTTGAAAAGATTAAGGTTAAAGGGGTTTGTGTTTGTACGCTATTATACACACATACATACACACACTTTTATAATCTGAGCAAGACTCAAACAAAACGTGTCAGCCATCGTTCGAGTAGACTGATTAACGAAAACGCTGAAAGTTGCTAATTCCCGGGAATATTACAGGGAAGCACATTTTCTTCACACGTACATAAGCGGATTAAAAGCTGTTACACCCTGACCTTGGCCCCCTCGACTCCCTTGTCAAACCCATAGTTACCAACCTGGGGGTAAAAATTGACAGTGAGTTAAAGTTGGACAAACAGATCAACTCGGTGGTCAGGTCTAGCTTCTTCCAGCTAAAGCAGCTCTCTAAGGTCAAGCCTTTCCTCTCTTTCAAAAACCTTGAGATAGTCATACATGCATTTATCTCTACCCGTCTGGATTATTGCAACGCCCTGTACGCTGGTGTCAGCAAGGCCTCGCTGTCACGTTTACAGTTGGTACAGAACGCTGCCGCTAGGTTTCTGACAGGGACACGGAAGCGGGAGCATATTACACCAGTCCTTGCCTCCCTTCACTGGCTTCCTGTGAATTTTAGAATCGATTTTAAGATTTTAATGTTTGCATATAAAGCCCTCAATGGACTGGCCCCACAGTATCTGTCCGACCTCCTGCACCTGTACGCACCACCACGGTCTCTGAGGTCGGCGGACCACTCTCTCCTCACTGTCCCCAAGGCTAGACTGAAACAGAGGGGGGACAGGGCTTTCGCCGTCGTGGCCCCCAAACTCTGGAACGAGTTGCCTTTGCACATCAGGCTTGCCCCCACACTGCCCATTTTCAAGTCCCACCTCAAAACGCATCTATTTTCCCTGGCATTTTAGCACCACGTATTTTAGTTGTATGACTTCTCTTAAATTATTTATTTATTTTTTATTGTTTTATTTTGTTCTTGATTTGTTTTGTTAGTGTTTTCATTGTGTTTTTCAAATTGTTTTGACTCAATGTAAAGCACTTTGGGTCAACTTCGTTGTTTTTAAATGTGCTATATAAATAAAGTTGGATTGGATTGGATTGGCAGTTGTATAAATATTTCACTTGTTCTAATACTTAAAAGACATGAGACAGGGTCAGCAGAGAACCGGATGGTTCCTTGGTTGCTCACAGGAAATTAAAACAGCTTTGTACTTGTAACAGCTTTTAATCCGCTTATGTACGTGTGAAGAAAATGTGCTTCCCTGTAATATTCCCGGGAATTAGCAACTTTCAGCGTTTTCGTTAATCAGTCTACTCGAACGATGGCTGACACGTTTTGTTTGAGTCTTGCTCAGATTATAAAAGTGTGTGTATGTATGTGTGTATAATAGCGTACAAACACAAACCCCTTTAACCTTAATCTTTTCAAATAATAAATGCATTTTTTTCCGTCTGGTTTTATATCCCACCACAAATACTACTACTGTTACTGCACCACAACTACTACTGCTGCTGCTAATACTGCACTACTGCTGCTACTATTCTTCATGAATCAGTATTACAGTATGTGTCAGTTTACACACTGCATCAAAGCCACACTTCCCCATTCATACTCAAGTGAACACCCATTATAGCACGAGAACTTCCCCCGGCGAGTTTCAGCAATATTACTCTGAGCAGTTGCAACAAGCGAAAAAAGGTTTTTGGCGAAGTAGCAAACTTCTTGTATTTTACAGAGAATTTCCCCCATTTCATAACCTTCTAAGTTTTAGTCTAAAATAACACACACATGCTCACTAGACCCAAACGAAAAAGTTTTAAACAAAAGATGGGATTTTGAGGGTTTACCGGTACTTGCTTTTATGGAAACGTTCACTTGTAGTTTCCATCAGTAGTAGTAGTTTTGTAGTCCTTCCCTGCCCTCTACAGGGCACACCATGCAGTGCGTCGCTGTTGGCTTATTGCCCTGTACATTTGGTTGTGGTGTGTGTGTGTGTGTGTGTGTGTGTGTGTGTGTGTGGTGGTGGCTGGTTTAAGCAGCCTCACCTGGCACCAGTCAGGCTGGGGGCCTGTGGGGTGGGGGTGCACACCTGTGGTTCATTAACTAGTCAATGCACAGGATAAAGCAGCCGTCACCACACACACTCATGGACATGTCCGCATTTACCACCTACTCTGGATGTACCTGTGTCCCAGTTGCCTGAGCAGCCCAGAAAAGCCACTTATGTGGCGTGGGGCAGGGTTGATTGCCACGCTGGGTAATGTAGTCTTTTGAAGAAAAAATAACGAAAACAAAGGCACTGGGCTACCAATTTTGAACCTAAGGCTCGATTTGGACATGGCAAGAGTGTGTGTGTGTGTGGGGGGGGTGGCGTGTTACCAAACAGGGGCTGATGGTCCAAGATAGAATGTAACACGATGATGACAGCGTTATATCACATTATTTTTATTACCACCCCCTCAGAGTAAGCAAATACGTACACGTGGACACACACACACACACACACACACACCCACACACACACACACACACACATTATAGTGTGTGTGTGTGTGTATGCCTCCATTAAAAACCATGTAATTAGCCGTAGCCTGTGGCATTGGTTGTCGTGGTGATCTAATGTTTTATGAAGGAGACACACACAGTGCTAAAATAGCGGGGAGGTCAGATTGACAGTCACAGTATGTGGCGGGAGAGAGAGAGGGGCTGTTGGGTGTGTTGGTGTCGTGAGTGTCGATGTCAGGCCTGGAAGTGACAGGAGATGTTCATGGTCAGATGGTCAATATGGCCTTCATAAGGCTTGAGCACCAAAATATAGGAATTGAGAACTTCTCATGTTGGAGCTGCTTCAATCATTCTGTATATGTCTCTATAATAATGTCTCTGACATTTCCTCTTTACTATTTTTAGTCTTCTGTTTCTGACTTTTCAGGTTTTTTGTTCTGACTATTCGTTCTGTACTTGACCCGAATGGTCTCTTGTCTCTCCCTGAGTCTTCTTCAAACTCTCTCTCTCTCTGGCTCTGTCTCTGTCTGTGTCTCTCCTCTATGTCTCTCTCTCTCGCTCTCCCAGGAGGCTGGCTAAGTCCACCCTGTTCCTGATCCCTCTGTTTGGGATGCACTACACCGTGTTCGCCTTCCTGCCCGAGAGCACCGGCGTGGCGGCCAGACTCTACATCGAGCTGGGCCTGGGGTCCTTCCAGGTGGAGCAGCCTACAACCACAACCACAATAACAATACAAAGAACAACAACAACAACAATAATATATATGTTTGTCTTGCAGGGCTTTGTAGTGGCGCTGCTGTACTGCTTTATGAATGGAGAGGTAATGTGCTCGATGTGTTAAAATGGCAAACTTTGTTTCCCTCTCTCTCTCTCTCGGGGCCGGCCACGCTCCAGGACCCTGAGATGGGGGACGGCGACGTCACGCCTGGCTCTGGAGAAAAAAGTCTGAGTGTGACACCTCCACAGCCAACGCCGCAGCTCCGTTTGAACCTGTTGGCACGCACACACGTGCGCACACACACACACACACACACACACACACACACACACACGTGCACACACACACACACACACACACACACACAGTATAAGCCCAATCATCTCTGAAACGTGACAAATTCTGTCTCTGAAATGAGCTTGGAATGGAACATGACTGTCAACTATTGATAAAAAAATGTTGTGGTTTCACCATAACTTCGCTATTCTTGAGAATAACAAAGTTAGAGAGAGTGAGAGAGAGAGAGAGAGAGAGAGAGAGAGAGAGAGAAACAAAGAGCTACCCGCTCTCTCTGTTGGCCCCCTCGACTCCCTTGTCAAACCCATAGTTACCAACCTGGGGGTAAAAATTGACAGTGAGTTAAAGTTGGACAAACAGATCAACTCGGTGGTCAGGTCTAGCTTTTTCCAGCTAAAGCAGCTCTCTAAGGTCAAGCCTTTCCTCTCTTTCAAAAACCTTGAGATAGTCATACATGCATTTATCTCTACCCGTCTGGATTATTGCAACGCCCTGTACGCTGGTGTCAGCAAGGCCTCGCTGTCACGTTTACAGTTGGTACAGAACGCTGCCGCTAGGTTTCTGACAGGGACACGGAAGCGGGAGCATATTACGCCAGTCCTTGCCTCCCTTCACTGGCTTCCTGTGAAGTTTAGAATCGATTTTAAGATTTTAATGTTTGCATATAAAGCCCTCAATGGACTGGCCCCACAGTATCTGTCCGACCTCCTGCACCTGTACGCACCACCACGGTCTCTGAGGTCGGCGGACCACTCTCTCCTCACTGTCCCCAAGGCTAGACTGAAACAGAGGGGGGACAGGGCTTTCGCCGTCGTGGCCCCCAAACTCTGGAACGAGTTGCCTTTGCACATCAGGCTTGCCCCCACTGCCCATTTTCAAGTCCCACCTCAAAACGCATCTATTTTCCCTGGCGTTTTAGTACCACGTATTTTAGTTGTATGACTTCTCTTAAATTATTTATTTATTTATTTTATTGTTTTATTTTGTTCTTGATTTGTTTTGTTAGTGTTTTCATTGTGTTTTTCAAATTGTTTTGACTCAATGTAAAGCACTTTGGGTCAACTTCGTTGTTTTTAAATGTGCTATATAAATAAAGTTGGATTGGATTGGATTGGCAGTTGTATAAATATTTCACTTGTTCTAATACTTAAAAGACATGAGACAGGGTCAGCAGAGAACCGGATGGTTCCTTGGTTGCTCACAGGAAATTAAAACAGCTTTGTACTTGTAACAGCTTTTAATCCGCTTATGTACGTGTGAAGAAAATGTGCTTCCCTGTAATATTCCCGGGAATTAGCAACTTTCAGCGTTTTCGTTAATCAGTCTACTCGAACGATGGCTGACACGTTTTGTTTGAGTCTTGCTCAGATTATAAAAGTGTGTGTATGTATGTGTGTATAATAGCGTACAAACACAAACCCCTTTAACCTTAATCTTTTCAAATAATAAATGCATTTTTTTCCGTCTGGTTTTATATCCCACCACAAATACTACTACTGTTACTGCACCACAACTACTACTGCTGCTGCTAATACTGCACTACTGCTGCTACTATTCTTCATGAATCAGTATTACAGTATGTGTCAGTTTACACACTGCATCAAAGCCACACTTCCCCATTCATACTCAAGTGAACACCCATTATAGCACGAGAACTTCCCCCGGCGAGTTTCAGCAATATTACTCTGAGCAGTTGCAACAAGCGAAAAAAGGTTTTTGGCGAAGTAGCAAACTTCTTGTATTTTACAGAGAATTTCCCCCATTTCATAACCTTCTAAGTTTTAGTCTAAAATAACACACACATGCTCACTAGACCCAAACGAAAAAGTGTTTTAAACAAAAGATGGGATTTTGAGGGTTTACCGGTACTTGCTTTTATGGAAACGTTCACTTGTAGTTTCCATCAGTAGTAGTAGTTTTGTAGTCCTTCCCTGCCCTCTACAGGGCACACCATGCAGTGCGTCGCTGTTGGCTTATTGCCCTGTACATTTGGTTGTGGTGTGTGTGTGTGTGTGTGTGTGTGTGTGTGTGTGGATGGTGGCTGGTTTAAGCAGCCTCACCTGGCACCAGTCAGGCTGGGGGCCTGTGGGGTGGGGGTGCACACCTGTGGTTCATTAACTAGTCAATGCACAGGATAAAGCAGCCGTCACCACACACACTCATGGACATGTCCGCATTTACCACCTACTCTGGATGTACCTGTGTCCCAGTTGCCTGAGCAGCCCAGAAAAGCCACTTATGTGGCGTGGGGCAGGGTTGATTGCCACGCTGGGTAATGTAGTCTTTTGAAGAAAAAATAACGAAAACAAAGGCACTGGGCTACCAATTTTGAACCTAAGGCTCGATTTGGACATGGCAAGAGTGTGTGTGTGTGTGGGGGGGGTGGCGTGTTACCAAACAGGGGCTGATGGTCCAAGATAGAATGTAACACGATGATGACAGCGTTATATCACATTATTTTTATTACCACCCCCTCAGAGTAAGCAAATACGTACACGTGGACACACACACACACACACACACACACACACACATTATAGTGTGTGTGTGTGTGTGTATGCCTCCATTAAAAACCATGTAATTAGCCGTAGCCTGTGGCATTGGTTGTCGTGGTGATCTAATGTTTTATGAAGGAGACACACACAGTGCTAAAATAGCGGGGAGGTCAGATTGACAGTCACAGTATGTGGCGGGAGAGAGAGAGGGGCTCGGGGTGTGTTGGTGTCGTGAGTGTCGATGTCAGGCCTGGAAGTGACAGGAGATGTTCATGGTCAGATGGTCAATATGGCCTTCATAAGGCTTGAGCACCAAAATATAGGAATTGAGAACTTCTCATGTTGGAGCTGCTTCAATCATTCTGTATATGTCTCTATAATAATGTCTCTGACATTTCCTCTTTACTATTTTTAGTCTTCTGTTTCTGACTTTTCAGGTTTTTTGTTCTGACTATTCGTTCTGTACTTGACCCGAATGGTCTCTTGTCTCTCCCTGAGTCTTCTTCAATCTCTCTCTCTCTCTCCTCTCTCTGTCTGTGTCTCTCCTCTATGTCTCTCTCTCTCGCTCTCCCAGGAGGCTGGCTAAGTCCACCCTGTTCCTGATCCCTCTGTTTGGGATGCACTACACCGTGTTCGCCTTCCTGCCCGAGAGCACCGGCGTGGCGGCCAGACTCTACATCGAGCTGGGCCTGGGGTCCTTCCAGGTGGAGCAGCCTACAACCACAACCACAATAACAATACAAAGAACAACAACAACAACAATAATATATATGTTTGTCTTGCAGGGCTTTGTAGTGGCGCTGCTGTACTGCTTTATGAATGGAGAGGTAATGTGCTCGATGTGTTAAAATGGCAAACTTTGTTTCCCTCTCTCTCTCTCTCGTGCAGCACCAGGACCACTAGGTCCAAACAAAATGACCTCAGTTTTTCTGTCAACTGAGGAACTGTGAACTGCAACAACAATACTGTTGTGCCTTATCCGACCGCATGCTATTTTTGGTATCAAGTGCCATTTTTCTATACTTCTCGTTCTCGTAAAAATAAATGTTGATTATTTTTCACTGATTGTGAGTTGGAATTAAGAGAAGAACCAAATCCACATTCTATCCCAGAACAGCATCAAATACATGAAAATATGATCCAGAGAGGACATTTTTAATGTGATCAATTTATTAACAATTTATACGTTTTCTACTTACATGAAATGTCCCGTGTCATGGCTCCCGCCCACGGCCGAACGCTTCAGTTTGTCGACCAGAGTTCGGATTACATTGATGAAGATGACGATGTTCACCTGGAGTAGAGGTGTTCATGAATGAAGCGAGGAGGATATGTGAGGCATGCTACAGGCTCATGCTAGATGCTACTCACCAGCAGGGAGGCTGTGATCGGTCCTTTAATAATCCACCAAATACTGACCTGGTCTGTGGTCGTCCCAGCAACTGCAATCACAACACCAGGTGACTTGAAAGCAGCACTGAGTCGCATGGTCTAGAGTTTCAAGCTAATGTATACAGTCAATGGTTTTGGATATGTTAGGTTCCCAAGGTGTCAGCTGAAGGTTGAAATTCCTTGAGTGAACACAAGTCAAGGTTGTGATGTGAGAATATACAAGATAGGCCTAATAGACTTTGTTCATTGCTATTAGTTGTTTGGTACCTTTCCCATATGCAACCCTTAGGATTGAGGACATGGTAAATGGATTGCATTTATATCGCGCTTTTATCCAAAGCGCTTTACAGTTGCCTCACATTCACCCATTCATACACCGACCGCGGTGCCAACCATGCAAGGTAACAACCAACACGTCAGGAGCAGGTAGGATTAAACATCTTGCTCAGGGACACCTCGACACTTAGCTAGGGGGAGCCCGGGGATCAAACCAGCAACCTTCCTGTTGCCAGATCCGCTCTTACCGCCTGAGCTACTGCTTGCCAGGACATTGGGCCAAAAAGTAGCATTTAAATGTTGTGAAAAGACTGGAAGCATTTTTTCATTTTCATTCAATGTTATATTATATATATAGTGTATAAAAAGGCATTCCATTAAAACAAATATAGACTATAAAACGTACCCTCTGTCATCATAGAGATATCTGGTCAACGCCCACATGATGAGAACGGTGGAGGGCAACCCTACAAATATAAAAATAAACACATAAAGGTTAAGGGAAAAACCAGACCCTAAAACAACTGATTTTAGAGGAAACGTGATGTAGTGGTTTATGAATTAGTAGTGCTATGAATTGATCCTGGTGCAATGCTCAACATTTTACAAAGGTAGGATCAAATCACATTAGATATACTGGTAGTGTGAGCTGGTGAGACAGCATTTTTATACAATCGAGAAAGTGAGCAAACACGAGTTTGAGGGGAGGGTTATTCATGTTTTGCAGAAGTGAAATAATATGCAAAGTATAGTATTCAACAATAGTATTCCTGAGTTAACACAGAGATTATACTCTGTAGAATCACACTGAAATGTCCGCACAGCAGCAGATCTATGCAGCATGCAAGATCTGTGTGCACATAATGTACCCAGAATTATGCCATTGTACAATATTAATATGAAGTCTATTCAGCAAAAACGGCTATTCAAATGCAAAATCTACAAAGCAGGTATGTATTCTAAATGTATTCTTATTCAAAGGTGTTCCCCTACACACACACACACTAGGGCTGGGCGATCTGGTTAAATCAGAGGTGGGCAAACTACGGCCCGCGGGCCACATGTGGCCCGTTGTGTTGTTTAATCCGGCCCGTCGGGCATTTACATTAACAACAGTCCTATAATAGCACTCAACTTAACAAATTCATAGTGTGGTGTCTCGGTGGGGGGGTTCCGCTGGCATTCACTTCTTGGTGGCCGTATGTGCGCTGACTCGAACCTGAGTCTCGAGAGTGCTAACCTCCAGCACAGATCGCAGCACCAAGATGCCTACTTGAGCATGCTCTCCGGGCGTATTTAACTTTACCGTTCACGGGACTTAGACATAAGAGAAGGCTTTCCACAGGATTTGAACCCAGGACTGCAGAGCTGAAGGTAACAGCTCTCTCCACTGTGCCACCGAGACACCACACTCTGAAACGGTCGGAGGTGGCATTTGACATTACGCTTATGCTGCATTGTTAAGTTGGAAACGGACAGGATCGTCCTGTCAGATCTATCCAGATCGAAAGCTGATAGATCGAGATCGACAAAAAATGTATCGCGATCTCGATCGATTAATCACCCAGCCCTAACACACACACCTACATGCACACACAACACACACACACGCACCACACGCACACACACACACCTACACGCACCACACACATTCCTTAATACACATGCACACACCCACACCCACACCCACAACCCCTCCCCCCCTCTCCCTCCTCCTCCTCCTCCTCCTCAGGGCTTACCCCATCCCACCAGGATGTAGCACCAGAGGTACCTCCTCTGGGAGATGAAGGTGAGGGCCAGCAGGGTGTGCAGGTACAGCCCCTCCACCAGCAGCCAGAAGTAGTTGGCTAGGATGCTGAACTGGAAGAAGGCCACAGCCGCCTTGCAGGTCGCCTGGGCAACAACAACAACCATAGACTCTAACTGGGCCAGGTGAGGTTGCAGCCCCACCCACCCCAGACTCTTAGCTGGGCCAGGTGGTTTCTTGTGTGTGTTTACAGGCCAGTCTTGGCCTCTGCAATATGGCGGCCATGTATGATCGATCCAAAGATCAATGCGTCTTTGCATACATGTCTTATGACAACAACAACAACAACAACAACCGGGCTCCCAGAGAACACAGCATACATAGTTTACTGAGGGAAAGGGCAGCATCGGTACGGTAGCATGATGTAATCTTCAGAGTGGGGGGGGGTGAGGATCTAAGTGATGGTTGATGTTTGATTTAGGACTTGAATGTCAAAGGTTTGCTTGCTTTACTGCACGCTGATTGGGGGCTGGGGATGATGGATGTGTGTGTGTGTGTGTGTGTGTGTGTGTGTGTGTGTGTGTGTGTGTGTGTGTGTGTGTGTGTGTGTGTGTGTGTGTGTGTAATGGGCCCTGTGGTGGGTTGTGGGTAACATGTATTTGTAGTGTAACATCCATGCAAAGGTCTCGAGGGGAGTATATTCGTAGAAAGGACACAAGCCTCATAGGCTGTGGTGCGGCAGTGTTTATTGATGTATTTGATATATATATTCATGTTTCAGACATGAAAGAAAGAACAAAGTGTGTGTGTGTGTGTGTGTGTGGTGTGTGTGTGTGTGTGTGTGTGTGTGTGTGTGTGTGGTTACCGTGGACATGGAGCAGTGGTCCAGCGTCTCGTCGTCAAACAGCACGGCGTCTTTGATAAAGACGGCGGTGGCTCGCAGGACGAAGGAGCAGAACAGGTTGATGTGGATGAAGTTCCGGGTGCAGTGGAACCTTCTGGAGACGGAGATACAGATGACACACACACACACACACGCACGCACGTATATGTTTACAGGCACACACAATACACACACAAGGGACGCTGGAGGACTGACTTGAAGGCGGTGAACACCAAGATGGCCGATATGAGGGAGATGAGCGAGGTGGCGTAGCCCACACGTGTACACCTTCCTGAAGGCTGATAGGAAACTGGTCTGGTAGAGAGACATAGAGGAAGCACAGAGAGAGAGACAGAGAGAGAGAGAGAGAGACCATATAACTAACTACTAACCAAGTACACTTTACATTCTACACAAAAAAAAACCATTGAATTAATATCTGTATCCATATCTCTATCATATCTGTATTCAATACCTCCTCTCTTGTGTGTATGTGTGTGTGTGTGTGTGTGTGTGTGGTGTGTGGTGTGGTTGTGTGTGTGTGTGTGTGTGTGTGGTGTGTGTGTGTGTGTGTGTGTGATATACGTATATTCAGGGGTGTAAAGTACTTGAGTAATTGTACTTCGTTACAATACTTAAGTACTGTTTTTGGGGATTTGTACTTTACTCGAGTATTATTAGGTTTGCATACTTGTACTTTTACTCAATTACATTTCAGAGAAAAAAAACATACTTTTTACTCCTTACATTTAAAATGCAGACTACAAAGTACAAAGTACAAATCTCGCAGGTCCAACAATTTTAATTAGTATATTTGTTTCTCTGGCCGAACGTTAACGTTATTAATCCTGCGGCCGCACTTTATTTAAAAACAGCCAATCAAATCCCCGTCAATGGAAAATGAACCCGCCCATACCCATGCTGATTGGTCCTTGTGCAAGACTAGAAAGCGGAGATCTTTGATTCAACACCTGCTATCAGAAGAACAGACAGTAGACAACCTTAAGATGTGCAATGTCGAACCCACGTATACAAATAAAAAAAAGAACTAAACCCTTAATTTTTTCCAAGGCTGTAGTTTGGCCAACTTCACAACTGGATGCTGTGATGTGAATGCCGTCCATGTTAGTTTACCTTGACATGTTTTTTCAAAATTCGATGGAGAAGTGCATTAAATCATTTTAATGCAAAAAAAGTGTCCTCTGTTCTTTAATTTCAGCATTGTCTATCGCACAACACATTCCATTGTGGGCCGAGTGTATTGCTTGGTTTCATTCCAGCCTTGACTAAACACCAGCTGATGATTCCACTCATTGGCTCACCTCTTCAACTAACTCACCTGGTGCAATGTGTAGTTAAAATGAAAACATGGCCCACGATGGAATGAGTTTGAGACCCCTGGTCTATCCCTTGCAAAAACAATTTTTTACTTTTACTTTTTAGTACTTAAGTACATTTAAAAGTAGAAACTTTTTGACTTTTACTCAAGTGTGTTTTTAGCCAGATACTCTGACTTTTACTTGAGTAAGATTTTGAGACGGTACCCATACTTTCACTTAAGTATAATTTCTGGGTACTTTTTACACCCCTGCGTATATTTAAATGAGAGACACGTTGTCAGAGCAACCGCGAGATACCGTATGCAGGTTATGACACCGCATGGCCAGGAACTCTTTTGACAGCGGATGGATGAGTCACTGAGGGACACTGAAACTGTGAAACTCCGGTCCTCCGGGTGAAACGTGCATTCAACTGTAACAATGTAAAATGGCTCATAATCTCAATGCAGGATATAACATCAGAGGTACGGAAGCAGGGGTGCGTCATTTGGATTGATTCCTCAGTCTTATAAATAAAATCTTTTTTCATTAGTTTGGCGGTTTCACGCACCACATAACTTCACCTTTATAATCATGATTGGAACGTGAGTGGAATCTCTGTTGTTGAATGCGCGCCGATTTTTGTTAACATTAAAAACGTTATTTTTCGGCCGCGTTATCAAGCAGGCCGAGTTACTTACTTTTTAAACACACACACACACACACACACACAGTTTTAAAAGGCACCATATAAGGGCCAAATGCTCTCACACACAGGCGACTTGTGTGTGTGTGTGTGTGTGTGTGTGTGATATATGTATATTGAAATGAGAGAGCAACCGCGAGATACCGTATGCAGGTTATGACACCGCATGGCCAGGAACTCTTTTGACAGCACATAGATGAGTCACTGAGAGACGCTGAAACATGTGAAACTCCGGTCCTCCGGGTGAAACATGCATTCAACTGTAACAATGTAAAATGGCTCATAACATTGCATATTTTTCGGCCGCGTTATCAAGCAGGCCGCGTTACTTACTTTTTAAACACACACACACACACACACACACAGTTTTAAAAGGCACCATAAGGGCCAAATGCTCTCACACACAGGCGACTTGTGTGTGTTTGACCCTTATGATGCCTTTTAAAACCATGTGTGTGTATGTGACTCGTACCTCCGACTCCGGCTCCTGGTCGTGGCTGAACACGCAAGCCTCCTCGTAGGGAGGAGACAGGTCCAGCCAGCCCTCGGCAGTGCAGCGTCTGGACACATAGCCTGCCATGGGGTGGAGGGGACACATGGTAAATGGATTGCATTTATATAGCGCTTTTATCCAAAGCGCTTTACAGTTGCCTCACATTCACCCATTCATACACCGACGGCGGTGCCAACCATGCAAGGTAACAACCAACACGTCAGGAGCAGTTAGGGTTTAGGTGGTGTCTAGCTCAGGGACACCTCGACACTTAGCTAGGCAGAGCCCGGGGATCGAACCAGCGACCTTCCTGTCAGACAACCACTCTTACCTCCCAAGCTACTGCCTCCCCGTATGGGTGCACACATCCGCTGCTTTAGAGCTGCTAGGAGAACACTACCACAGCTCAGCAACACTGGAGCTGCTCACACACTTTCGACCGTATCTATTGTCATTCAGTTAATTTCAGCCGTGTGTGTGTGTGTGTGTGTGTGTGTGTGCACGCATTCATGCATGTGTGTGCGCGTGTGTGTGTGTGTGGTTTACATTTGTAACAGGAATGTATCCTCTGGTGTTGGGTGGATGGGAAGGGAAACAGAATGCCAGAAAGCCTGTGTTTTCTCTCCATCCCTAAAGAGACCCCTGACTAAGGCGAACTATTTGCACACCGTTCTAATGAGCACAGCGGTACGCATCTCTGAATCCTACCAGCCGCTCCAAACTAAACCCATAGTTTGTTTGTTTGTTTGTTTTTATGATGGGTGAAACTGTTGTACAGAGGGGGTTACACCGTCCTCCGATTACTGTGCTAAAAGACAGAGAGAGAGAGAGAGAGAGAGAGAGAGAGAGAGAGAGAGAGAGAGAGAGAGACACCAGGATAGACTGTAAGATTAAAATAGGGGAAGAGAGAGAGATAAAGACATACAGGAGGCAAAGAGGAGAGACAGAGAGAGATAGAGGGAGACGAGAGATGAAGAGGAGATAGAGAGAGATAGAGGGAGACAGAGAGAGATAGAGGGAGACAGAGATGAAGAGGTAGAGATAGAGTTTTGCGTTACATTTCTCAAATGAGGTTTTACATTACACATTTGCAGTGTTGTAATGTAACGAAGTACAAATACTTCGTTACTGTACTTAAGTAGAATTTTCACGTATCTGTACTTTACTTCGTTATTTATATTTCTGGCAACTTTCACTTTTACTCCACTACATTTCCGAAATAAAATGTATACTTTTACTCCGATACATTTCTCCTAAGCATCTTCGTTACTCGTTACTCCAAAATAAAATCATTAGAAATGTGTTAAGACCGCAGGTTTGGCGAATCACGCCAAACCTGTGCGCGTGCGCTTTGCGCGTCAGGTGGGTTCAGTCCGCGCGCACGAAAGCGTCCGTCCGCGTCTGGTGGGTTCAGTCCGCGCGCACGAAAGCGTCCGTCCGCGTCAGGTGGGTTCAGTCCGCGCGCACGAAAGCGTCCGTCCGCGTCAGGTGGGTTTCGTGCGTAAGAAGTCCCGCATTTCAGTAGAATCAACGACTGACGCCATCGTGGTATGGAAGGAAGCACCTGCTGCACCTGCTGACGTTACAACCCCGGAAACAGACTGCGAGCGGCCCGATGACGGCAGTGAACTCCGTGGTGACGAACATAACGTTTCACACCCGTGGCCGTATTTGCAAGAAATGTTTTCGTACGTTGGAGTGATAGAGTCTTCCTACCGGATGAAGCGCCTCAGTTGTTTATGATAACAAAAACATTCAGTGACGTCACGGTTATTGCCACGGATCAAGGAGCCCTTTTTCTCTTTGTTGATGTCAGCTCTCTCAGAATATGCTGTTTGGTCCTTGAATTTGAATGAATTGTGCCTGAAGTCATTGAATTTAATGTTGAAGGTGTGGGAACCACAATAAAGTTCATAATCAAAATTCTAACCGTTCACTTTTTTTTTTTACTTTTACTTTTACTTCCAATACTTAAGTACATTTAATATCAGAAAATTACTTTTGATACTTAAGTACAGTAAATATCAGATTCTTTAAGACTTTTACTCAAGTACATTTCTAAAAGGTGAATTTAACTTCTACCAAAGTCATTTTCTGGTAAGATACTTGTACTTTTACTCAAGTATCGCTTTCAAGTACTGCACATTTGAAACTAAATGCCACAACCCCACAGGCTTGCTGTCTTAAGTGATTCATAAACACAGGGGGCATGAAAATAGTCAATTGCATCAGGATGACAAGAATATTTCCTGCATCAAAAATTATGAATTTAGACCAGGCGCTTAGAAATAAAGTGTAGACATGGTGTATAGTTACAGTTATAGTAAAGTAGACATGGTGTATAGTTACAGCGCTAGATGAAACAGGAAAAATATTGTTTGTAACGCACACCCAAATCCATTGACATATTCCAAAACTACCAACAAGTAGGCCATTTTTACTTTTTCGATGAAGTGAACACGTTAGTCTCTAGAGCCTGGAGAGGCGCCGCACCGCTAACCAAACTCTACAGCTGCAGCAGCCTCGTGTCCTCCCCAGCAGATACATGTGGGCAGGAAGTACTTGTTCTGTGGTCCATGCATCCATTCTATTCTATTTCTATTTCTATTTTGTATTCTTTTATAACTGCTGTCGGCTGTCGGCCGTTTTGCACATAAGATTTTCACTTACTGCTGATACTTGTGTAAACTGTGAAGTGACAATAAAAAATACTTGAAACTTGAAACTTGAAACATCCCCCCCCGCCCCCCACTCACCACCCCCCTGGTTTCGGCAATTAAAAACAGAATGCAGACAATCAGGTGTGTCTCTGTGACACTGCTCCAGCACACACACACACACACCATGTGCACATGCACCAGTACACGCACATACACACACACACACACATGTGCACATGCACAGTACACACACATACACACACACACACACATGTGCACATGCACCAGTACACGCACACACACACACACACACACACACACACACACACACAGTTGCTGTCCTCAGATCAGTTAAGCTGATCTAAGATCACTTGTGTGTGAGGGTGCACATACAGTATGTGTGCATATGTCTACATGGGTTATGTGTTAATATGTGTGTGTGTGTGTGTCTGTGTGTGCGTGTGTGTGTGCGTGCATGTGTGCGTTTGTGTGCACGTGCACACGCACGTGATGCAGCCCCGGAAGCCCTTGGCTATCTCCCCCATCACTATAGAGGAGAATACAATGCCAGAGGAAAAATTAATTTCTGGAGGTTATTGGCAGTCTGGCAGCAAGGCACATATTACAGGATCCAACTACTGCAGAACCTGGGGGGGGGGGGGGCTGAACCCACGCACCTCCCCTGTATGAAATCCAGCATTTTCTCTGGGGCGGCAGTAGCTCAGGAGGTAGAGCGGTTGTCTCGCGATCAGAAGGTCTAACCCTAACTGCTCCCGACGTGTTGGTTGTTACCTTGCATGGTTGGCACCGCCGTCGGTGTATGAATGGGTGAATGTCAGGCAACTGTAAAGCGCTTTGGATAACCTGGCACGCTATGTAACCTGGCACAAGAATTTCCTTCGGGATTAATAAAGTTCTATTTTACTCTATTTCTATTCTATTCTATTCTATAAAAGCGCTTTACAGTGCAGAAATGCAATCCATTTACTCTGCGCCGCCAGGATTGAAGCAAACCCTGGTGGCGTGGGTGGAGAAGCGTGTCTATTCTTGGTATGTTAGTGATTCATCGTCAGCCATGTTTTCTGTCACTCTTGCCTTCCCGCTGTTTATCCAGATGGCGTCCACCCCTCCTAAACTCCAGAACATCTAACACACCACACACAAAACACGATGCGTTCCCGGCGAGCCACTCTCCTCTTAAAAGAGCACGTGGAGGTGGAGGCGTCTCCAGTAGTGCAAAACAATCCTCAAATGTAGGTGGACCACTGCAATGTCATCGAGACTTTTCGCTTAGGGCTGGGCAATATATGGATATTATATCCATATCGTGATATGAGACAAGATATATGTGTTATATTTTGGATATCCTAATATTGTGATATTAGGTGTTGTCTTTTCCAGTTTAAAAGGCTGCATTACAGTAAAGTGATGTCATTTTCTGAACGCTTATTTGCCTTTTTAACCCCCTTAGTCTTTATATACACATTACTGGTGATTATTTCTCAAAAATCACATTGTGTATACAGGAGTATACAGAAATAGGCTAGCACAATGTTGTTCATTTATATAGACTATATATTTATTGAATTACCATGAAAACATGCATATTGTGAGATATATATATCTATATATATATATAGTACCTATATCGGGATAAAATATTTTGGTTGTATCGCCCAGTCCTACTTTCGCTGACTACTTCATATGTAAACGGTAAGAAATAGATAAATCCACGTGCAGTGGCTGAGCTGAGAGCCCCAGCACCTTGAATGCACAATTATCACAATTATTATGTGGGAGATGGTGGAAAGAAAAAGTGCTCCTAGCGTGCTTATTTAGCAAACACAAATTAACACAAAACATCAATGGAAAACATGACATTGACTTAGAATTAGCAGGAGAATCGGCATTAGAACAACTGCAGAGGGGGAAACACGGAGAGCTAATTCAGTTCGCTCTGGTGATTCATTACTGGTGTACCATTAGTCACACCGCAGTGTGCTGGGTGTCGTGTTGCGAGGAGGTTACCTCAGGGTTAGGGATCCGCTCTGCAGTACTGACCTTGCATCATCACTTCACTATTTTACATGATTCTGCTTATTACATGTTACTTGACTGCCTATTGTAATTTTATTTTAGACAGCTTGTGGTCCATAGCGTCAACTACCATATAATACCAGATTTTACTTTTGTATTATATTGTTTAAGAAGACGCTGCTTCATAGTGACCATACATTATTATACATCAATTAATCAATCATGTTTTTCAATGAATACCAAATATAGTGCAACTGTCCTGCACAAGAATAGTTATAAGAATAGTACAAGAGAACATGTCTTATCTTGTGAGTCTGTTCTCTATAACAAGTCCAGGCATACAACCTTGAGAGAGTTATGATCCAAAAATAATTTTTATGTATACTTAGTGATACGGGCTTGTGGTGTGGGACATGTGGACAATTGTATCAGCAGGAGTCAAATGCATTGTTTAGATACTACAATATACTGTCAATTTTCTGAAATATATGGAAAGCGGAGGACGAGAGTTTAACTCATCACCATGATTAAACGGATTTTAGCATGATTGATCATGACACAATTAGATTAATATAAGTTATTATTAGGGAAAGTTACAAAATGTTCATTTTACATATATACTATTATGTCATGTACACTTTATACGATGGTGAAGAAAAAAAATGGGAAAATTGATTGGCATTTATAAAGCCGGCTTTACAGTTGCTTCAACATTCACCCATTCATACACCGACGGCGGCTGCCAACCATGGCAGGTAACAACCAACACGTCAGGAAGAGTTAGGGTTATGGTGCTGTCTTGCTCAGGGACACCTCGACACTTAGCTAGGGCGGGAGCCCGGGGATCGAACCAACAACCTTCATGTTTGCCCGCTTTTACCTCCTGAGCTACTGCCCGCCCCTGAAGAAAAATCATGTTAAAATCCGACATTGCTGTGTGTTGTGGTACATTTAGCTGGAAACTACCTACTAAATAGAAAAAGCCTAGCCCAAGATAATGCTGATTTGTGACATGTTAAGCATGCTAATCTGGATTTTAGGTTTTGGAACAAACCAGGATACAGCTTCTGGAAATCTCCCAGATTAGATGTGGCATGCTAGGCCAACATATCTGCCTGGAACTGTGACCTGACTCCATTTTGTGATTATTATCCAAGACGTTCGTCAATGACTTCCTTTGTTGGCCAGTACAGTTTGAAGGCCACTGTTTTCTTTCATTTTCAACGTTCAATATTTTTGTTCTACAAGCAAGAGAAAATTGGGTTGACTTTCAATCTATATTCTCACCAAAGCAGGATACAAGAAAAATTATGATGAGCATTTCTATTCCACGAATGTTACCAGAATGTTTTTCTTCTGTCACTTTCACTTTCTACTACAGCAAGAGGGGGAATAGAGTTGAATTATACATATAGTAATATTAATACATTTAATACATTAATACAACACCTACCACGATACCCGCAAAAAAAAAAATAACACTCACCTTGACTGTCAGAGAAATGCTGGAAGATATCAGCGCAGGAGACGTTGACCACTTGGCCCACTTCCTCTTTCCACCAGCAGCGGATCTCATCCCACTGAGTCTCACAGCCTGGGAGGAGAAGCACCAGGGAGGTCAGCGTTAAAACACTCACACTGTCGCTCACTCAGTTGTTGACTTAACGTCTGCCTGTCTGTTTGTCTGTGTGTGCGTGTGCATGTGTCTGTCTGTCTGTCGATGTCTGTCGATGTCTGTGTGTGTGTGCGTGTGTGTTGTTGAGTCTCTGTTATGAGAATAGACCCCTTTTTTAGAGCAGGATCCATTTGGTTTAGGTCTGGCTTTACCGGGTGCTACTGAAGACCTGTGTGTCTAGGGGGTGCATTTTTAGCAAAACTTTACTTTATTCGTCACATACACATACAGGATATGCAGTGAAATGAAAAGTGGCGATGCTCAGCAGAATGTGCAAAAGAATACTATAAATAACATGAATTGGAGGGATCAGAATCAGATCAGAATCAGAATATTTATAATATTTACAGTAAAAAAAAACTGCAGGAATCTCAGGTTTTCCCCATTTCAATTACTGTTTGGGAGAAGATCGAGGGGTGTGTTGGACCATATGAAGGAAAACTGGGAGGAGGCTCGAGCTGGTCCAAGCACCAGCAAAAACGAGGTTCAATATGTCATGGACCTGAGAGCAAAACTCAAACAAACATTTTGCTGCAGGCCCAAGAGCATCAACAGTGCCTGTATAATAGAGGAACTCGGCTGAGACAATTCACACTGGGAATTGTATATACTTGTATTGCTTCCCACCTCCAGCTCAAAATTACTCGTGAAGTGGCTGCTTCGTGGTCACATGGCGAGTGGGGGACGTTGACTATGAGGTGGCATGTTGATGGCGGCAGGGGGGGGGGGTGCTCACATCTATCACCTCAACCTCCTTAAACTATGGAACGAGGAACGCCCGGTTCGACTGGCAACGTCGGCAATTGAGGAAGGTGAGCTGGGTCCGGAGGTCGAAAAAGCGGCACTGTTCACGCCGGTTCATTCTGAGAGCCATCTCTCTCGGCGCGTCACAGAAACGTCCGCCGAATGCCCTCGATGTAAATGTAATGGAAATGTCAAATCTAAGCGACGAAGCGAGACGAAGATGTGTAGGATTCTAATTGGGTCACCCGGAGGACACTGACATTGATCTATATCATGTGGCGTTACAAACCATGTGCAAGTTCAATTAACGTTCAAAGATTGGATTTACAAGGGAAAAGTGGGGGGGGGGGCGGTGACGTAAGGTAAACAAGTTAAAGTAATTTCCGCCCCAGAGAATAGACGACCAACACACCAGAAACACACGCCACACATGTGGAGGAAACTCAATCTTTCCTCTGTAATCCGCTTGGGACTTAAAGGTAAAGTCCAACAGCTGACCAGTCTCACCTCCAGCACACCAGATACCTAAGGGAAAAATACATGCGATGACCTCTGTCACCTTTTGACGGCGGCCGTTGACCCGGAGACCACGGTCAGCAGGTACTGAAATGAACCGAAGCACTGCATAATTCAATGACTCTGCTAAACCCCACACCACGTTGTGCTAATTGGTTTGATTTTGGATGTAAAACAAATTCTCACTCGCTTCCTGGCTTCGCTTTAAACACACAGTGAGAGTCTTGAATCCCTACAAGTTTAAGTCAAATAAACCCCTTGTGTCAAAGTATGACATTTTGGCTTGTAAAGCTACTTTAGGCCTACTTCATTCCACTATTTTGGGACCATTTTTTTCTCGTAAATCCAATCTTTGAACGTTAATTGAACTGGCAAATGATGATCCATTTCAGCATCCTCAGGGTGACCTAATTAGAACCCGACGCATCTTTATTCATGTCGCTGTTTCACTATAAAAACGCAGCGTAACATGAACTGTCTGTAGTAGTAGCTTGCAGTCGCTAGATGCAAAACGCTCACCCTATTCCCATAACAGTGACTCAAACCCCCACATTAACACAAGTGGCATTCTGACACTGACATTCTGTGTCAGTGTGTAAGCAAACGATCAAAAAGGCCTAATTTCAACGATCGTGGCATATTTATAATTCCCAATCGTAGCCTACTTTTGGACTCGATTGACATACATTTGCGACCACGTCTTGCAGTGACATAGTGTGATGGAAAGTAGAATACACTGCATTTAAGCCACAAAAATACCACCACTACAGTCAAGATGATAATTTCAGTAGACTGTCACAGAAAGTAATTGCCCTTGAATTCCTTCATTTTCAAATTCACTATAATTTACTAACTAGGCTTCCCTTTGTTTCATTTTGGCACAATGTAATTATGAGACACATGGATAGTGGAATATATAAAATGAAAAGAATTTGAGTTACATTTTTTTCAGTGTTGTGGAAAATCTTTTGCCAATTGCATCTCAGTGTAATCAAATTTTATTATCAAGAACAAGGCGGACACTGCATGGTTTGCATTCTGTTATTTTGGAAGAATTCATTTTCACCACCTGTCATGTTTGGTAATTGGACAACGCATGCATATCTAATGCATGAATGGTCATTTTACCAACACATTTGTTCGTTGAAAACCAATCACTTTGAAGACCAACACACCCACACACACACACACACACACACACACACACAGTGTGTGTGTGTGTGTGTGTGTGTGTGGTGTGGGTGTGCGTGGGTGTGTTGTGTGTGCAGGTGGGCGGGTGAGTAAATGTGCAAGTGAACAGGCGAGTTATTGTGATGTATTGATGTGTCAACATTTAACTCTCCACATTCTGCCGAATTATATATTTTTGGATAATGTCACGATGACATGTTGAATTGTAACTCTTGGAAATGTTCATGTTCCTCCTAGCGGCCTCCAGGGGGCGCTCGTGGTCAGTTAAGGAGTCTCAAGGTAAGAAGTGGCGGTCAAGAGGGGCGGGGCTTGCATTGGGTGGGTGGTGAATGGGCGGTAGAGTTGCCTCAGAACTGTGTGTGTGTGTGTGTGTGTGTGTGTGTGTGTGTGTGTGTGTGTCGCTGCTGAACCTTTCAGTGGATCATAAATAAACAGACTCTATGGGCCACATGGGTTAGGGATGCTCTATTGACTTGCTTCTAAACACACACACAGAAACTCCTACACACCTAACAGCGCAACCACACACGCATGCTCTCTCTCTCTATCTCTATCTTGATATCAAGATAAGACATTAGCTTACGTTGTTTCTGATTTTACAATCTCGTTCTGCCATCACATTTTTTCATATCCATTCGTCGTGAGTGACATTGAGTGAGTGCGTGTGTGTGTGAGTCTGTGTGTGTGTGTGTGTGTGTGTGTGTGTGTGAGTGCAGAAGACACCACCGTGTACCTGTACGCCCGCCGCTGGTGGAGTTTCGCGCCTCGCTCCTCCTGGTCTGGAGGCAAACCTCGCGGCTCCGCAGGTGATGGGAGATGATGGCGCAGTCGGGGTGGATGGCCACGCCCACCTGCACGTCGGGAAGGAATCAGGCAACTCGTCTGGCTCAGGAAAATGTGCACCTGAAGCACAATCTCTCTGTCTGCCGTTGGTGTGCATGTTGTGCCAGAGATGGTTTTACAGTGAAAAACATTTGGTGTGCTTTATGTTCATCAAACAAAATCAAAAAGTTATTTATGTCTGGGGATTATTATGTTTCTGGTTAATTTAGGGAATGATCAGTGTTGAAGGTATGGTGGGCCTATGGGTTAAATCCCCATGTCCCCAGTCCAGTGGTGGAAACTAACTAAGGACATTTTAATCAAGTACCTAAGTACAAATCTGAGGTACTTGTACTTTCAGCAAATCTATTTTTTTGTTATATACTTCTACTTCACTACATCTCAGAGGCGAATATACGTTTTTTCAGCTTTATGACTGATTTTTTTAAATAAATAAATAAGAATAGGCCTACACCAATAAAGCTTGCATTTGTTGGTCCCCAAGGAGATTCACAAGCTACCCAGATATTGAAACATTGAAATTACATTATTTTTCGTATTTTTTTATTTCACATTTACCAGCTGCAACATTAAACACATTAATGAACGCATTCATTTATGAAGAATTATAATCCAATAATAATTCTGAAATGGGCCATGCTGCATAATAAGTACTTTTACTTTTACTATTCTATATTTTGATGCTACTACGTTTGTACTTTTACATAAGTAACTTTTCAATGCAGGACTTTTACTTGTAGCAGAGTATTTCTACTTTTACTGAAGTATATCTGGGTGGGTGGCTTTGTATTTCTTCCACAACTACCTGTACACTATGATATAACCTGCTCTTCAATGGGCATGTGTGCATTTACTGCAGTTGCTTAAGGGGTAAAAACATGGCGAAAAAACCACAACTGATTCATATGTATATCAATGAAATTGTAGATTAATTAACATTAGTAACAAAGCTTATTCCCTCCAGACCAATAAACCACTGAGTCACTTCTCGACCATTTCTAAACAGGCTTGAAGACAACTCAATTTCTAAACACCGTTTTGATGCTTCACTTACATTTAGGATCACACATCAGTAGCCGACAAGAGAGACTAAATAAATACATTCCCACCTTATTCAAGAGACCCAAGTAAAGAAAGAGGAGCGCAACTTGTCGGTTCCGTCCTCGTAGTCCCCAACCACTTGATTCCGTTTCTTGAGTCGTTTTATGCATGACGGCACTGCGAACTGTGTTCTTTATTTGCTATTTAAGTCCAATTCCTGCGGTGTGTCCAGTCCCCACGACGACAGACGACGACGGATGAATGAATTGGCATCCTCGTCCTAACGGGGATCCTACACGATGACGCGTAAAGCCCACTAATCTACCCACTACGAGCCTGAACTCTACACACTCGTCTTGAATCCATCACCTCCGTCTCTCCGGCTTCTCCCCCACCGCCCCCCATCACCTCCATCTCTCCGGCTTCTCCCCCCACCGCCCTCCCCCCCATCCCATCCCCCAACCCACTTACAACGCGTCCCTTCAACTTTCGACCAGCAGGGGTCACCAAATCAGTGTACTCCGTGTCAGACCAGCGTCAAGAAATGAAGAAACCAGTAGTCTGAAGGGTGATGCATGTTAGTACAGTCATCTTTTCTTACCCATTATGTCTAAAGTGTTTAATTATAGAACGAGAGGGGAAAAAATGTATGATGGAAGCTATATCAATATCTTACCTATATTATTTTATTTGTATTATTCTATTGTTTGTTATTCTATTGTTTGTTATTCTATTGCGATGACGCCTCTGGCACAAGAATTTCCTTCGGGCTCTTATCTCTCATCTTATCTTGGCTAAACATTTCGCTCTTGAAAACTTCATATGAGATTTGTTGAAGTCTGTTGAAGTGTAATCACATTTTCACACAAGCACTCAAACAAAACAATGACAACAGGTTTCAGTTAGCAATCATTTAATTCCTCCCCTCAGCTTAGAATCACTGTAGTACATAACTTACATTTTGTTTTCTCAATTTCACAGGTTCATTTTTTTTGTTTCCTCAAACTTCCAGTTTGACCTCCCTCTCGTATCAAACAAAAAAGCAGATTGTATTATACAAAAATGCAAACCAATTTTCACACAGTGAATTCTCTTACAAAGTCATAAAATGGCGTAATAATGGCTACATCCACATTGGAGGAAGATAATTCTAGACATTCCTTAATGGAGTATAATATACATATAAAAACTTTTTTTTCTTGTTGAAATCAAACCTGTACCTTAATTTAAGAGATATCTTACAAGGGAGTAATCATATAAAAAAGCCATTCGTGTTTCCCCGTTAAACCTAGGGAATAAAACGTGACCCTCCAACAGCAGTAACGGGGTTCAGTGGTCAAGGGGATGAGAGGGGAGGTGGGGGCGGAGTCAATGGCTATGTGGAACTAATAAAAGGGTTCGGCAGCAGTTTCACTCAGAAAACAAAATTGAGATTGAAATATAATCGTCGCTATTAACTTAATAGAAACCGTCGCCATAGTGAGAAGTTCAGCCTCCTCAAGTCTCCTCCCTGACACACACTGTCCGGCAGTCGGCCTGTACGCCGCCTGGACACGGCCGAGTGAGGTTCAGTCATCTACTGTGTGAGAGAGCGAGAGCCGATATCGCTCGACACCAAATCATATCGACTAGTGTATATATTGTTATTTTATTTTTTTTGTCAATTACTTTGGTCTCTCACTAGTCAAAGCGACATTAAACCAGGAAGTGGGCTGGGCGGGGGGGTCAGGGGTTATTGTCTGGTGACTGACTGAAGGCGTGGTGGGGGTGAAGGTGTGCCCACCGCGAGTACAGCCGTGGGTTAACACACGGGGGTACGTGTTGCCAGGCCCAGCTCTGGTTGCTTTAAGACTCTGGGCATGGAGAGGGGGGGGGGGGGGGGGGGCAGCAGGTTCACCCGCCTGCGACGGAGGGGGAGGGCGGGGCAACAAGATGCGGAGGAAACGCATGATCTACAAACCAACACTAGCTCAATAACAGTCCCTTACAAAAACAAAACGACAAACAAAAAAAAGCTTCAAATCTCTGAGATTTGCATTAATGCACACGTTAGGTAATTTGGTGAGCTGAACTTTTATTTTCCAAAAGAAAAAAAACCAAAACAATATTTGTTTTGAGAAAAAGATCTATCCGAATCATGCCAATTGAGTGTCAATTATCTTTTTTGGGATCAACTCATGCTCTTAAAGCAGACTAACTAAACAACAAAACAAAACAAAATAATCATTTCTCAAGGAAACAAGGCTGACCTTTCAACAAAAACCTTTTTTTGGATTTGTCGGTTGGGGCCCCTCCCCAACACGTCGCTCTCATACATCAACAGCACACTTTGAGGTGGTGGTGGGCACGTGGGGGCGGGGCATAGTCAGGGTACATTTTCTACAATACAATCTAGCAAACACGCACACGAAAAAAAACCGAAAAAAAAAACAAAACAATATTAAATTCTCCAAAGTTAGATAATTTTGTCTTCTTCGGAAGCATAGTCTATATAACGAACATTTCCTTTGTTTGAACACAAAAAGATTAAGTGAACACAAATCAATGCGCACAGAAGTCCTTCGTCTGGGAAAGGATAAAGTCTGTGTTGGCAACCCGTGGACAGAAAATAAAAATAAAAACAAAAAAGCTGATTCTAAGTAGAGATCATTTAATATAAATGCTGAGCGAGTAGAATAAGAGGTGGCACGTTAATAGTGCTTTAGTATATTAATGTATGTATACATACTCATATGTATATGTGAGTTGTGTACCTAAATTATAAAAACAAAACAATGTAGCAAGGAGCAACCCAGACAGGGCTTGAAGTGTGGTCTAATAAGAAAGACAACAGAAGAGAACGCGCCCCCCCGACAACATTCACTTGCAGGAGTTCCCAAAGATTGTTAGCAACAGATGCCACGCAAACAATCCCCTTTTTTTCTTTTTAAAAATAAGAAAAAACTAAAACAGAACCGCGGTCGGACAGAGCCGCCGCGACCACAAGATCGAACGTCGTTTGGCATCCATAACCAAAACGGGTCCAGTCTGGGGCCGCGTGAGGTCCGTCAGAACCGTGCCGGGGGCCAAGCCCCCACCCCCCCCCCCCCCCCCCCTTTTTGCGTTCCCGCTCGCCTGAACCAGACAAGTGGGGAGGGGAGGGGGGAAAGGGGCCGTGCAGAAACTAAACCGAAAAACAAGTCACACCCCCTGATGTTCTTCCTTTAAACCGTTTTGAGCAAGGACTCGCTCGTTGGATGCGCGCGGAAAACAAAAACTGCCGTCGGCGGTGTCCGAGCCGTGTACATAGTTTAGAAGGCGAAACAAAACATAAACAAAGGCTTAACAAAGCACTCGTCGGCGCATCTGTCGTAAACCATGTACACGCTGGATACTAGGACAACGTTAGTGGTGGTGGTGGTGGTGGTGATGGCAAGCTGTGAACAGTAGAGGCATTGAACAAGATAACTGAACACTGGCATCCCAGAGGACGTCGCACCTGCCTACTCTTAAAAACAGACATTTATTTAAGGGGACTCTCCGCTCCAAACTCTGCTCAGGAAACAACACCGTTACCCAGAATTATGCATTTGAATTGAAAAAATACGTAGAGCTAGAAATAATTTAAATTGCAAGGAAGGGCTTCCGCAAGTGTACAAATATAGAAATTGCTGTGTAACAGGTTGTGGCTGAGCAGACTTGGGAGGTAGATGATGGGTTCTAAAAGACCCTGTGACCAACTGCATAACTGTATATATACATATACTGCATGACTGTCTAAGGCCTGACCACTGGGGAGGGATTGCGGGAACCACCTGCAGGAAGGAAACCCCCTCCCCCGCCCCTCCCTCTCCCTTTAAGTCGAGGAGACAAACGCAAAGCATGACAACAAATTGAAACAAATAACACAAGGGAACGCAACTTCATAGAAGTTAAGGAGAACTAAAAACAAGATGATCCCAATGGGGAGGCCTTTTGCCTGACCAGACGGGACCTTCTGGGGAGGGAAAAACTCTGCCACGCCACACAGTATAAGACACACCATCAGGGATGGTGGGGGGGGGGAGAAAGAGAGAGACTGACTGAAGGTCACATTCTCCCTCTTCTGCTCTGAGCCCATTTAAGGCATGTTTTTCATGGGGGAAAAAACCCTACTTTGCCAGTGCCCTTTGGCAGCGGACACCACGCCCCCCACCCTCCCCCCACCAACCAGGAGAAGCATCAAAGTAAGGTTCCCTTATAGAAAACATGAGGAAAGCTCATTATCAAAAAGGATTTCTATTCTTCTTCAGCAATCTTTAAAACAGAATGCTTCGGTTAAATATATAATATACTGCTTTTCAATTATGAAACAGACTTTAAGATGTAGTCATAAAATGCGCACTCAGTCATGCTTCTCCAGGTGGGTTGAGAAGGCCCCCCCCCCTGCCCCCAGCTGCCGTGGCGTGACCCCACCACACACGACCAACGACCAAGCGTTGGGGAAAGTTTAGGCTGTGAGCGTTTGGTTATACGGCTTTTTCCCTCCTCAGCCAAAACCCCTCTTCTGGCCAGCTACGTTTCTCTAACGACTGATGGGGAGGGAGGGGGGGGGGGGGGGGGGGGGGGGGGTGGTTCCCGACCCTCCATTAGTGGTTTGCCGCAGGTCTACTGGCTGACTAGTCGGCTAGGATGGACAAACAACGGGTTATAATGTGGTCTGATGAAGACCACACAGCGGTGGACCTGATCATCTCCCCGTCCAGTTACATTGTTTTTGTTTCTAAATAGAGCTTACGCAACAATTACCACTGAAATGTGTCAAATTGTTAAACGTCTGCCCGATTGGTTATGCATACAAAAAAACAAAATCTAGCCTCTTCAAATCCGTGTCACAAGCGGCATCACCACCACTTCCACCAGTTTCCGTTTGACGCGCGCATAAATATAGAGATCCTTGTTCAATCTGTAGTCCCAGTAAATAAAAAAAAATGAACAAAAACTAAAAGAACAAGAAATGTTATCAAATGCCCTGGTTTTCCAGGCAATGAAAGTCATTTAAAAAAGCTCATTCACAGAACAAAAAGAAAGAAAATTTATATCACGGCAGATACTGCTCATCCTCTAAATAAAACATGGGTGTGTGCGCGCGCGCCTGTGCATGCTTTTCAATTGAGCGCGTCTGTGTGTGTGTGTGTGTGTGTGTGTGTGTGTGTGTGTGTTTGTTCTTAGGAGCAGGAATGGACAACGCCATTCTTCTGCATCTCTGAGGGGCCGGCGCCCGGGTCGGCGCACATACTCAGCGAAGACGTCTTATTGGTCAGCGAGAGCATGGCTCCGCCCACGGCACTTTCCTGCAGACTGCTTGAACCGTTGGACACCTCACTGAGGTGAGCAGAGGGGGAAGAGGAAAGGGAAAGACAACTTGGTTTTAGCCATGCTGAAGTACAAATACAGGGCAAACGTAAACAAACCGACTCAATTAGTTGCGTGGAGTAATCTTTTTACTGTATATGCCATATAAATTAACACATTTGTCGTCGTTTTGTTTGTATTTAGTGTGTACATTAGGAGTATACAACGAGAAAATGTCAATGCTGAACAAACCATTTTAGTCAGGTGAAATGGACTACACCAATTGCAGAGGGGTGATTACATGACTGCATGACTGAACCGTCTCTATAACACTTTAGCAACCGTCTCTATAATGCCTAGCGCCCCACCACTCACCCCATGTCCTCCCGCTGTGTCTTGTGCTCGGGCTGCCCGTTCTCCGCAGCCTTCATCTTGTACTGCTGCGCTTCATGGTGGGCCGCCTGGCTCTCCTAAAGACCCAACAACGGGAGAGACACACATTAGGGCCGGTTAAAATGCAGCCCCGGGGGGGGGGGGGGGGGGAGCAGCATTTCCAGGTCATATAAGCAGCCATAAATTACAGAAATGTGGTGGGGTTCTTGGTTCCGCATCCAAAAGGCTCCAGAGCAACTTGCTGGCCAGATAGAAAGTGATGTGAATGGCAGTTCCCAGATGAGGGAGGAGCATAACACCGTAAGTGGGTGCGTCTCTGTGTGCATTAGGAGATATTTAATATAGGTTTTGGAGTTTATGTGGTTGTTTCTCTGCTTCGATAACTAAAAGTAGGCCATCACTCTTTTGGAGAAAGTCAACATCCAAAACAAATGCAATATAACTGCATATCGTCACGTTATCAAAAGCATATATTTACATACGGCAGTGCAAGTAAACAGTTGGCTTGTGGCACCGACTGCTATCAAGATTAACGATCAAGACATGAGACACAGTGACAATTATTCTATAAATGTCGTTTACTACAATGGATGCCATTAAGAAATGAATTTTTTTTGCCAATTTGTCAACCAATGGCAATATGCTGCTTGACATAAACTGAATGGGTGCAGGTTATTCCAGATTGGGACTTTAAGGTTTAAGGCGTTATAAGCACAAGGTTTAAGAGTATATAAGGACAATATGCGAATCTGACAAAATGTTTCCCTCCGCTTTCTGCATCTTACCATCTCCCGGGTCCTCTTGCCGATCTCCCGCTCCACCTGGTCCAGCTCCAGGCTGAGCTGCTTGCTGGAGACGGCCGTGTTGCCGTTGCCCCCTGCTGGCCACTTGGCCTGCTGCTGTGAGGCCTGGTTCTGGCCAGGCTGCCCCGGGTGGCCTGCCTGAGCACTGGCTTCCCTCTGCAGCAACAGGGAGTTACTGGCAGCCTGGTGGAAATGGATGCCATGGAGGAGAGGGGAGGAGGGAGGGAGGAAGGGAGGAAGAGGCTGTTAAATCAAGGGCTAGAAAGAAAGAAAGGAAGAAACAAAACCATGTGGGGACATGGCGTTGTAACAGGGAGGGACTGCTCCACACCTCCATGCTGTGCATCTGGGTCTGCTGATTGATCTGCTGGTTGACCTGCTGCAGCTCCATCTGCAGCTCCATCTTCAGCTGCTCTCGGTCCGGGGCGGGCATGGGCAGGCTGCACACACACACACACGCACAGCACAGAGACACACACATTAACTATGCTGTTTAGCAACACAGGAGTGCAGGAGGGCAATAGCTTCCTTTGGTGTTGAAATCAGCTGCAGGTACATCATTTTTGGTGGTGGGGGTGGCTCACCGTTCACTGAAGTGTCCCTGAGAGGAGGAGGAGGAGGAGGAGCTGGGCTGGTGGGAGGGGTAGGAGCGGCGCTCCATCCTCCATGGTTTCCATAGGAATATTCTGGGAAGAGAGGGGATGGTGGGGTTGTTGCATTAGAAGAATAAATAAATACACCTCCAGCAAACTTTAATGCCCTTCAAGGTCCCGTTTCAGGAAGCTGGGTTTCCAGGTTGACTGAACGGATATGTTCAGTCAGAATTCAGAGCGGAACGGCAGAACATTGGGTTTCAGATACCGAGCTGAGACTGATCTCGGTTATCTCAGTTACCAACTCATGCCGTGAGCCTAACCTGGAGCAAGCCTGCCATCTGGTTAGCTCCTAGATAACTCCGCCCACGGCTGCAGTTCCACCTCGTTTCCGTCATCTCATTGTTTTAGATTATGGCAACAAACAACTTGATATGCTCTTATCCAAAACTATTGTATTCCAAGGGGCATCATTTTCCTCGAACAACAATCAAAGTGACATACTTGCAAGTGTGTCACGCGCCACCAGGATTTAAGTAGTGATTTATTTTCTTAACACTTCTGAACAATGACATAATGGTTTGTGCCTTTTGGGTCTAGGAGTGCAGAACATTCCTGGTAGGCGACACCCAAACCACTTCAAGGAAGCACTTGACTAAGACAGCGTTCTGGTTTGAAAGATCCGAACCTGCTACTTGAAACAGGGCCCAGGTGAGCTCTTCACAAAGCAGAACACAATGCTTGTCAACATCTCCGCCAAAGCGTTGCCCTTGGTGTCAACAGACCACGTCTATCTATTTAGGAGCAGGCGGACGGCCTCACCTGCAAGCCATGGCTAGGTGTTTGGAGCTGGGGTTCTGTGCGCGGCGGCGGCGGCCATGGCCTGCACGGGGCCCGTGGTCTGGTAGCCCGTCTTGGTGTTGCGGGAGATGGCACCGAAGCGCGACACGGTGGGCTGGGGGCCAAAGGGGATGATGGGGTCGTCGTCCTTCACCTCAGCGCCCCGACGCGGGGCCTCTAAGGAGGGGTCCCTGAGACCCTTGGCCTCCACATTCTGTGGGGGGGGGGGGGAGAGAGACAGAGGGGGAGACAGACAGAGCGACAGCCGGAGAAACAAGAGAAGAGGCGGTACAAGGGTGAGGCTAGATTTCAAATAAAGAATTTGATCTTTGTCAGCAAGACTTCCATCCCACAGCCTTGACTAAATATTTAGAAATATTTAATATTTTGTCATCGTCTGGGCGTAAGCCCAAAAAGCTCCAGTGAGCAGTCTGTTTTTACTATTGTTAAATGGTGCATTATATTTCCCAGCGTGAGAAAACATCAATAAATACGCCCGGAGAATCACACTCTCTAGTTTCGTGACGCTGTATGCCTTTCCACGACAGCACTCAAAGTGATGATGTTGGTTTGGCGGTTGGGAGAGGGCCCTCACCATCATCTCCATGGCACCGGGCGCCATGACGTCTTTGGGCTTGGCGTCCTTGGTGCCGATGTAGGAGCCGATGGTGTCACATGACCAGGGGGAGTACTGGCCGGCGTAGTCAGACTTGCCAAACGCTTTGGAGCCCTCGTCGCCGTACTGCGGGGACAAACAATGGCGATACGTGCCGTGGATCAGATTACACAGGAGAATCGATAGCTGGCGTACGAGCTGTACTCCTGCCACTCTCCTCAGGCCTTAAGATTGTGTTTGTTGTTGTCTGTGGGGCATGTGTACCTCCGGGGGATAGTCGCTGGGGTAGGGGTGGGTGAGGGTGGGGGAGGCGGCGAAGGGAGGCGGGGAGATGACCTTCCGCTCCTCCAGCTGGGAGAGCAGCTCCTGGCGGCGGCGGTGCAGGTAGTCCAGGCTGGGCTGGGAGCGGCCGTACGACGGGTCCTATCGCCATACACACACCACACAGACAGGCTTTAAAACGGCCACCTCATCACTGCGTTTTGACACATCGAATGATCATTTTTGCATCACAATTTTATCATCTATCATGATAAAATCAAATGTATTATCCATCATCTATCATGATGTGACATTTGTTGGGGTCTGTATGAAACATTTTGCATTCACATATTGGGAGTAACAATGTGTAGGTCAGAGCGTCTCTGCAGCACTACAGTTCATTTTTTACATTTATAATGCCGTTACATTTACACATTTTACCCTTATATAGATATATAGCACTTGCCCATATTGCAATTTCCTTCATATTAAAACTAATTATTAAGCCCAGCAAAACCTTTATAATGCCACAGAGATGTTGATGATCAACATAAAATAAACCCACACCAAATCACATGCTCACAAGCTAATAGGAACCAAAGACTTTGTGGAGGCCGATGATCAAAAGGTCCAACTTACCCTGGGATACACCCTCATGGGTGGAGGCTGATTGGCTGGAGGGTAGTACCCATCAGGAGGGTAGCGTTCCCGGGGGCCGGGCTCCTGGTGGTAGAGCGAACCGCCCTGGCCGCCCGGCGGCGGGGGCCCATCCAGCGGCGCCGGGCTCATCCGGACCATGTCGTCCCTCTGGGAGGGGTAGGGCTGGGCGGGAGGCGGAGGGGGCGGGTAGGGCCCGTGGCGGCCCCGGTTGTCGTAGTGCGGCGGGGGATAGGAAAAGGGAGGGCCGGAATGCGGGGCTTGGTAGGGGCGCTCCGACGGACAGTAGCCGGGGTAGGGGTCCGTGTAGGGGGGCGCTGCTGGGTCCGTGGGTGGTTGGGGGTTGCGGATGTAACTCCGGTGGACATACTGTGGAGGCGGCTGCTGGTAGGGATAACCTGGGGAAGGGAGAGACAGCCTCACAGTCAGCACACCAATGGAAGACAAAAGACAAGTTAATTTATTCAATACATTCAAACAATTAGGGATTGTTATTAGTCAAAGAACAGATAAAGAATAACATTTTTGCATCCTAGATTCCAGCTCGGGCTGAATGATCTATGGTAAAAATAATAGGGACAAATATTGTGATACGATTCATTATTAGTGCGAATTATCCTTATTTTATAAATCACAATTCTCACTGAAAATACTTAAAATCAGGAAGCTTTTGCGTATGTTGTCTGTAAACAAACCTACCTAAATCTGGAGAAAAACAATTCTAAGCCAGGATCTCTCTGCATCACTACAGTACATACACATTTTACCCACATCAAAAACATTGCAGCTCTTATGATATGGATATTACACTTGGCCATATTGCGATTTCAATTAATTAGCCCCATATTTCAATTAATCACATGACAAACAAAATGACAAATAACAAATAACAAATAATAATAACAAATAATAAGTGTTAAGATGACAAGCTTGTTCAGCAGGACAGAGGTCCGGGTGGTGCTACCTGTGGGGTACTGCGAGGGCTCGTACTGCGATGCGGAGGGCGGGGGCCGGGTGTCGGGGTAGTACATCTCAGACAGCTGCTGCTGCTGGGGGGGGTACATGGGCGAGCCCCGGGGCCCCACGGGCATCTGCTTCACCCCGGAGAGGTGGTCTGCCGGGAGTCTGGGGTGTGCCAGGGCATGCGGTGGGAGAGACATGCCGGGCTTCCCCATGGCATCCAGCCTAAGGACAAAAAAAGACACGCAGCGCTTGCTTAAGTTGAGGTGGGCGGGGCAGCAGGACAGCAACGCTGGGTGGGTGGTGTCAGATATACCTCCAATTCATCACCGATCGATGAGGTTTGGTATTAACTGTCACAAATGATTGCAAACAACTTCTAGTGTATGTTGATGAAGGAAGAAGAGGAATTTGTTGGAATTTCCCCTCCAACGGAATATTAAATGACAGTCTATCACCGTACTCCTAGTACATTCACATACAGTATTATTTTACTACTGCACCGTAAATGTATTGCTATGCAACCGGGCACAAGAATTTCCTTCGGGATTAAGACAGTTCCATCTCATCTTATCTTAAAGCAGATGACAACAAGAGAGGAGACAGGAGAGCCACGTTAGGCTTCGGCGAGAGAGAGATCACAGCAAGAGGCGCGACAGAGGCAGACTCACGGGTCAGGCGGCGAGCCCGGGGCGCTGGAGCCCCCGCCCCCGTCCAACTTGATGGGTTTGCGCAGCAGGTCGTAGCCCGCCTCCGTGCCGCGGGCCACCAGCTGGGGCAGGGAGGGTCCCAGGGCGCTGCCGTTGGGCAGTGGCGAGGGCTTCCGTGTGACCGCCACGTCCATGGGAAGGCCGTCGTCTGGCATCAGGCCGCCCGGGCCGGGGAGGCGGGCGGCCAGGCGCTTGTTCATCTTGCGGTACCTGCCGAGGAATTATTTGTCAGCATTTGTTTTTGCCTTTAATGGAAACTCAACCCCTCGTTGCTGGGGAAGTTCAGCAACACGGCCGAATAGTTTTGCAAAACCTTTTCGAGATGAAAGGCAGTGAACTGAATTTAACTCATTAATTATGATGGCAACATTACAGGGTTCACACATAAAAAAAATTCTATTACTTTCCATGACCAATTCCCTCAAATTCAAGGACCCCACACGCCATAGTTTGAGACATGGATCAAGGTTCATTACTGTCAACACATTATAATGTGATGAAAAGTAGCAGACTTTACAGAAGCTCACAGACAATTAAAAAGAGAGAGAGGCTTGAATGTGAGCGCTTCTCAATTGTGCTGTAGCTTATTTACTGTCAAGTAACAAAAAATATCTTCAAAAGAACAAAATATATAAATTCAAGCACTTTCAATGACTATTTGTTCAATGTATTCAATGTCTATTTGTCCATTTCCAAAAACATTCAAGGCCTTGTTTTCCGGTCGACCTCTCAAATTCACAAACTTTCAAGGACTTCAAGGAACTGTGGGAACCCCGAGCACTCATTACCACACCAGCACAAAGACTGTGAAGATCAACCACCAGGGCTTCATGCTGTGTGCACACACTGATTATGACTCACTTCTCTAGCTCTTCCTGAGAGTGAGCGAAGGTGCAGCTGGCTCCGCGTGGACAACCGCCCTTCTGCTTCATGTCGCGACACATGTACGTCTTGTACTTGCTGTGCTGGGGAGGCTGGCACAGAGAGAGAGACAGAGAGAGGGCAGTATTATAGACGTGGTCTATACATACTTGAAGTATCAACATGATACACAAGCCCCAAAACATGTTGACACATTGATAAATGAAAACTATTAGAACGCCGCTGGCCCATAGCTTTGTACAATTAGTCACCCCTTTTCATCAGTAATAAACTAGTAATATTGATATTGATTATTGTCCTACGATGTGGTCGCTGCTCTTCAAAGATCCATCATATATAGAGAGGAGTCCCTCCACTATTGGGCCACTAACTTTTGTATTATTAAAGATGATGTTGGGCGCCCCATTTGTTTTATTGAAAATCATACTGCACCCCACTCAATCGTTAAATTCTCATTATTGTCATTGGAGAAATTTGTGCACAAATACTGACAGGTAAATCTCTGCATGAAAGAAAAAACGCTTGATGAAACTAGCATTAGCTCATGAATGGCTTTAGACTAAATGTAGGCAGCCTAAAGCGAAAAAGTAACACAACCAGTGACTTGAACATAGAAGGCAGCCTACATGTGTCATTGTGTAGAACAGAAGCAACAGTATTATGAAACCCAGACGGCACCATGGCTACAAATTGCAGATTGAAAACTATTTGCGGCAACATAAATGGCAAAAAAAATACAACGCACAATAAAAGCCTGACTGATCACACTAAAACCTCTCCGGCAACTGCACAAATCAGCACACGCGCACGCACACACACACACACACACACACATCAACTGGTAAGAATCTTAGACAGAGAAACCCGGTAACAGGGTATTGGGATATGTGAGCCCACCTGCTGGGGGTCAGCTCCTTTCTTGCTGTGGTTCTGGATGAAGTCCACCAGGCCGTGCACCACCGTTTTCACCGCCACCAGACCCTTCTCCAGCTGCTCCCACGTGGGGGGAGGCGCATCTGCAAACAGGAACATTTAGAATAAATGCAGCAAATCAACGTTAGCCAGAGTAGATGAGTTCATAGTACTGTAGGTAGGGCTGCACAATTAATCTTATATTCATTTCGACGTTGATATTGGCCTTCACAATTAAATGGAATAAATTATGATTCAATTTGAACATTTGCAGACAAGGTGTTGGCACTCCTGTACCAGTCTCTTTTTTTGTTAAATGTAATTGATATGTAACTTTAAGAGCACCGTAAGACTGACTTCATGTGAAGAAAGTCTCATTTTGATTCACAGAGTTGTACATTTGGTGTTATATATTTATAGGTTTATAAAAAGCGTAATAAAATAATTGTGTTCCCAAAATCATTGATTAATCGTGATAAATATTCACGATTTTAGCCATAATCATGCAGCCCCAAGAGTAAGTAACCTCATACCTGTCAAAGCTTTGTATAAAATTTAAGAGCTATTATTTGAGTGTAATTCGCTATGAATGCCACAGCTGTCTGTCAGCTATTTGTGAGTGTAATGTACTGTGAGGATATCTATTCTGGTACCTGCACCTGCCAATTTACATTTTAAACCGATCAGGGTCCCTCTTCCCTGATTGTTTCGGGGAATCCATCTTGCCTGTCAATCACAGGTGCGTCAATGCAACACTTTAACAACGGGGAAATGAAGCGGAGGAGAGGGCGTTTTGGTTGTTTGGTTTTAAAGTATTGCTCTCTTCTGCTCTCCCTCGCGCTCTCTCTCTCTACAACTCTTCAATCTTATCTACAGTTCCCATAGATCTACAGATCTATGGGACATGAGACTGGCCTGTGTTGTGTCTTACCAGGGCTGGGGTCAATGTTAGCCAGTAGTTCCAGATGTGGACGCAGTCTGTTCAAGTTGGCTGGGTCTCCTGTCCTTTGGAGCGCAATGGTCAGCTCCTGGACACTCTGGGCAAATGAGGCTGGGGTCTGCAACTGTGACAAAAAAACGCATACAGGAAATGAATACACGCGTTAAAACACGCACGCCACACAGTTTTAAAAAGGCAAAAAGGAAAAGGTTTCCTACCTTATCAATGATGGACTGCATGTGGGACTTGTGGGACTGGTCTCCGTAGAGCAGGGAAGACCATTGGTCGGGGGCGATGCGCAGCCCCCCCTCCATGGCGATCTGCACGATCTGGGAGTCGTGCTCGCGCCTCAAGGCCTCGTACGTACGGAACTCCTCCTTCAACTGCATGAGGGACGAGTCCTCGTCGCGCTTGGTCACCTGGGTGAGGAGGCGAGAGATTTGAACGTCAAGATAGGCGCCTTTGTTGACATTTGCATCCAGTTCAAATCGGGTTTCCAACACACGCAGCTTTTGACGTCATAAACTGCCCAACAATTTGTGATGCAATCAGGTCACAACACAGCACGGTTTATGGTTACCTTTTGAACTGGCGGGGGAAGATAAGATTGACAAAAAGCACCGCTGTGTTGAGCATTCAACCTGAGACAACTTTGACCGACCGTTAGAACAAACTGAACACAGAAGGCGCTCCGGTGTGCTCCTTACTTTAAAGCAGGAGGCCCTGTACAGAAGCTGCACCACGTGGCCGATGCTGGTCTTGGACGCCTGGGGAAAGCGGGGCTCCAGCCTCTGCACCACAAACAGAACCAGCACCTTCCTGGACAGAGCCGAGCCATCTTCCAGAGCCAGGAGAACCAGCTTGAGAGCCTCTTCCTGCATGGCTGCATGACAAAACACACAGAGAATCGTCAGCAATGGAGCTCCTCAAAGTCACTATAAGACTGCTATTGACTGCTATTAATATTTTGGCACAAGGAAGCCTGTGACAAGGCATATAAGGCATATCCATTATAATGGCATTAGACAGTATTGTAATATGTAATAGAAATTACAAGGGGAAAGCATTTCCTGATCCATGTCCAATATGTTTTTCTAGTGCAATGTGTGCTGTCTCAGCAGGAGTTACTTTTTCCTCTACCATGCCAGCAGGTATGAGAGGTGTAGAAAAAATTAGAACTGTTTTAACTGCTTTAGGCCTGAATGATATGCAAAAAAAATACGATACTGCGATTATTTTGATGGATATTGCGATAGTGATATGATTCAATATTCAGAATGATCATTTTTGCATCACAATATCCAGGACTACAGTACTTTAATTATAATGGTGTTAAACATTTACATATTTTACCCTCATCAACAAATTGCAGCTCCTGCAATGTGGATATTGCACTTGGCCATATTACGATTTGATTAATTGTTCAGACTTAAACTGCTGTCGTTGTTTTTGTGGTATTGCCTCGTCTTATAACGGTTCTTGTGTCAAGTCATAGAGGGCTACCTGGGCCCAGGAACTGGCAGCCTCGCGCGCGGACGGCTGCCCACAGGTTGGACGAGAGCTGCTGGGGGTTCTGGTGCTGCAGGATGAGCTCGGTGACGGTGCGCTCGCCCAGAGAGCGGGCAGCCCGCATGGCCCGGACGCGGCCCTCCTCCTCCACCAGCTGACAGTGGACAAGCGTGACCAGCTTCCTCTGCATGGGCCTGCTCAGCATGCTCTGGGCGGTGCTGCTCAGACCCACCCCTGGTGGCACGGAGACACAGGAAAGAGGACGTTAGGAAGACCCGGGTGATATAGTTTACAACGCCACAACATTTATATTGAATGGTGTGGTGCTAGATAACATCTAGTTATTGCTTGCTGGTTTTAAATGGCTATCTCACGATAACAAAAAATACAGAAACAAAAGAGTCACATTTAAATAAAGCATGATAAGGAGTCTGTTTCAGAGAACTACAAATTCTGACTTCCCAATTAAAAAATACAAAAAGCATTTACAAACATGGAATGCATACAGTATTGATAAAGCACCATTAAATCAGTGCTTGCTATTGTGCGACTTTTTTTCAGCAGGAACAGACTTTATGAAGCTGTGTGTATGTGTGTGCGTGTAACCTCTGGTGTTGCTGAGGGGTTTAAGATAGAGGGCCAGCTCTTCCACACATTGCCTGGCCTCCTCATAGTGCTGGGAGTCCTCTGGGCTGGTGATCAGGGCGACCGGCTGGGCCTTAGGAACCTGAGGTCAGGGTCAAACACACACACACACACACACACACAGAGAGGGGCATCAGCCTCAGGTAGCAGCGTGCCGCTCCGTCCAACTGGTGTAATTACACGGCTTGCTGGCTGCGTTTCTCTGATGTTTGCGCATCGATTCTCAGAAGAAGAATAAAAGAGGGTCGATATATAACTGACAAATAGTTGGGTCATTTTCTTTGGGCTTACGATCAAAACACTGTCCACTAGGTTGTAGTATAGTATTGTTATAGAGTTGTATAACACCATGCATCACGTCACATGCATTCATGCGTTATTATTTACAATATTGTCATCTTGATTTACACAGACCATATTTGCAGTATGATCATTGGCATAAAACAATACAAATCGTGTCATCAATTACCTCAGTTTAAATATAACACGGAAACAATGGCTTCCTTACATAGCAAAACATACATTGTTGAAATTTGTCAACGAAAAAAAATAAATCAACCAAATGAAAAGGGACTTCCTATTCCTCCATGCTCAAGTGACAACGTACCACACCCTTATTAGAGCTACTGATTGCACTACCGTGAGCCAGGGAGGCCAATACAATTAAACTAAGGGATTGCCCATAATGGCAGATGACTCATCGAGGATCAGCTCTCGATTTAGCAAACAATGTGGCCATGATCGGAAGTGGAATAACAAATGATCAGACACCCAGTTCAAATAATAGATACAACAACATAAGACTCAGACAGCATCTCACCTGTCCTCCCACCAGCTGTAGCAGTGCCGTGTTAACAGGGAGCTGCTCGATGTCCGTGCTGATGGCCGTCTGGTCAAAGGGACAGGCCTTCCGGTGCAGTTTATTCAGGCACATCTTGCAGACAGTATGTCCACAGCCTAAACTAATTGGCCGGCGAACCGTCTCCTCAAACGTCTGTGTGCAGATCGGACACAGCAGGAACTCCGTCCATTGCGGGGCTTGCACTGGCATGGTTAAATAGTGATGGGTGCGACTCTTAGGGATTTGGGAGGGGGGCCTGGATTAACCGGCTGTGTCTATAATTATACACAGAGGAAAAATAAAATAATATAGGGAAGATTCCACTGGAATCAAGAAAAGTTTCTTCCGAACTCAAGCGTTCTCAAATGTCCTCACACATTGTGGATTTTAGATCACATCACATGACGAATACTGCAAAGAGAAAAAGCAAAAAAAAGACCCAAAATATTAGGATACATGTACACACACATTTGAAATTGTTGGTGACGCATTTTACACCAAAATGAATGTCGAGGCACAGTTGAAGTGCTTGATAGTAAACGCTTTATAACAACACACCAATGCACAGTAGAGATTGTAGGATGGCACTATATTAGGAGTGATATAGGGCGTCTAGTATCGCTATTAGAAAAACGGGCCTGGGACCCGACGATCTGCAACAATAAAGCCACGGGATATATTTGGGTCTATTTGTCAAACCGATAAACAGCGACCAAAACAAACGCCGTGTACGGCCTGCTGTGGTTAGGGGAGAGAGGGGAGCGGGGGGGGGGGGGTCGACGCTCCCATAATGGACAAAGAAAGGGTCTTGGAGAGGCTAACTGTTAGCACGTAGCTCGGCGCTAACTTCATCTGGGAGTGAACACTGGCTTCGTTATTTAGAGCACAACACTTTCTCCACTTGCTCCACATTATTGTCGCACACGCACTATTTTTAGATGTTGACTTCTGGATGATTGGACCATTGTGTTACTCGGGGGTGGTGGGTGGTGGTGTGTGGGTGGCGACCTAAAACCACCGCGGAACAACGACTCCGGTGCGGTTAATAATAACTTGGTGCTCCGTACAAAACAAACAGCGACTCGGTTAGCATGTTAGCCGAGCTAGCGGCTAGGCTAGGCTAGCTGAGACCCGGGCGGCTAGCTAGCTAGAACCCTCCCCCCCCCGCCCCCGAGCAGAGCAGAGCGGAGCAGCGGCGCCGGGGGGCTGAACACGAACACGTTGAACCCGAGCTACACACCAGTTATTACATCTCACCAACGCCGCGTTTTCATATATTACGTTCATAATATGCGTCCGCCGGGAACCACATGACGGCTGGAAATGGCAATTACGAGATTATGTAACGCGATTATTTTACCGTCATTGCTTTAGCGAGGTCGCTTATTACACATTTTTTATTACGTAGCTCACAGTGAATATCGCAAATACTACACGACTATTTTCTCGTCTGATTTAATGGGAACGAGCTAAAATGACACACACACACACACACAGCAGGCTAACAGGCGACTCCTCCCCGTAGTACAGGCGGAGGGAGAGCTAGCTAGCTAGCTGGCTAGCAGCTATGGTGGCTACTTAGCCACTACACGTCCGACACGTTAACTCCAGCGAGCTGTCCGCCGGGCGACACGCTACACACAATACTGTCCGCCTCGTAACATTACTCACTCGTTCCAAAACACTTGGAAGATCTTCATCTTTCTTCAGCAATAGGATGCTGTGTTTTCTTAGTCGCCGCCATGTCGACTATGCAGCCTGGCCGCTGCTGCTGCTGCTGCTGAGGCTTGGGGAGGAGGAGGAGGTGGAGAAGGAGGAGGAGGTGTCAACTCGCTAGCCGGTTACAGCTAGCTGGGAGAAGCTGCGCGCGTCCGTGTTGTGTTGGGGTTGGTACGGCGCGGTGCGTGTGCGCGCCTGCGTGTGTGTGTGTGTGTGTCCACAGCGCCATCTACTGACAGAAACATGCACGCACGGCGCAAAGTCGACCATATAATAACTCCGTCCGTCCGTCCGTCTGTCTGTCTGTCAGCCCGAGGCGAAGCAGGGAATTATTTCGGGCCCCCAAAGAAAAAAGTAGGGAAAAGAGGGGCCCCCGGAATTGCAGCATATCTAATTGCATATTTACACGTTGCTCCTCTTTGTTAGTCAACTATTCAGACGTGTGTGTGTGTGTTGTGTGTGTGCATGCATGGTGTTAATATTTAATATCAATTTACATTTTAAATAAATTATTACAACATGTGATCCAGCCAAACTAATTGTAAATAGTGTGTGTGTGTGTGTGTGTGTGTGTATGTGTGTGAAAACAGGGGGGAGGTGGGGGGGGGGGCATGTTGGACATAGGCCTTTAATACTGATTACGGACCAATCATGATCGAGAGCTCTTCGGCTTGCTTGGCTCCACTCCGCCTGCTAGGTGTGCGCTGATGTTTTTTTTTTATAAGCAAGGCGACCCGGGGCGTGCGGTGTGTTTTTGTTTGTATTTTTTTTTCCAAGGGGACGGAGCTGCGCCGTTTTCGTGCACACGTTTTTGGGTGAGCGGTCTGAGCATGCGCACTGTCGTTCTTCGCGGCGTGTTGTGATTTTCCCGCGGTTTCGATGTACTGTAGCTGCGACATTGTGCTGAGTCTGATCAACCCACTTTTTATATTCAGCACGACTTTTCCTTTTATTTCACAGTCCAGGGAGACTACGTCAATGTGTTTTGTTATTATTTTTCCACTCGTTCAAACTTGTATCCTGGTTGTGTAATTACATTTCGATTGCGTCCCTTTAATAACCCTTTAATTGACCCTTTAAATTGTCTTATGCAAAATGATATCCGTTACAATGATCGAAATCCAAAAACCTACTCTCAGAAAAAATAGGATGAGGCTACGTCAGGCTTTATCTGAAACCTGCATTGACCACAGTTGTTGTGTACAGCAAATATAATTAGGAGGGCATTGAAGGCATTAGACTTATAACGCTAATGTTAATTTATAAAACAACAAAACGTGTTGTCATATCTAGAACACAGTCAGACATGTCTCTGCTGGTACATTTGCATGCAGCAGAGGATTATCCTTCGCGTTGTGCAGTCATGATGAGATAAGTCAACATGATGCAGTCTACTTTAGAAATGCGCTCAGTTGCTCGACAATCACAGAGAGCCTCTAGCCCGGCAGTTGAGACCGCGACGAGACATTTAACTAACATTTAAAAATTTGTCCGAATCAATCGAGTGTATTTATTTTTCTTTGCTTCATCAGCCAATGGAGAAAAAACGGTTGTTGGATAATATTCAAGACAAATCAGCTCCTATTAGTTTCCCTCCGCCACCGCATGGAAGCGTCTGCGGTAACTGGAGCTTTCTCTCTGCCTCCTCACTGGAGTCGTTCCCGCCGCCGCCGCCCCTCTCTTTGAGCTCAGCGTGCACTTCCCTTCCCGCCACTTCAACTGCCCTCCCCGCCACTTCTGCTGCACACGTGCTGCAGACCAAGGTGAAGACAGTCGCGCAGCAGCGGCGGCAGAGAGGGAGAGAGAGGTGTAGCAGAGAACCGGCGAACGACGTCGATGCGCTGCAGGCCAAGCAGGAGCCGACGGGACGCATTCTATCCCATGTGTCACTCAAACCCTGCAGGGTCCTCCCGGCCAGCGGGGCAGCGGTGTCCCACGAGTCCTGGTCCCATGAGCCCTGGTCCCATGAGTCCTGGTCCCATGAGTCCCGGTCCCCGTCTCGCTCCGCGACGCCGGAATCCGGCAGCGGCGAAGACAACCGGGAGGACGAGGCGCCGGAGGTGCGAGTCAGGCTAGAGGTCCACAGACCCCCCGCTGAGGCTCAACGGGAGCTGGTGGTGGGTGCCCTGCAGCGGGGAGACACGGGGAGAGCGGCGGAGACAGAGAGGAGCAAAGGCCGGCCCCCGGGCCAGCAGCGGAGCCCGGAGGAGGGTCTCGGTGCAGTGAGTCTCCCAGACAACACCAAGCCAAGGAATCAGAGGCCGGATCCACTCACACCACCTCCTCTTCCCCTGCTGTCTATTTCCCCCGCCTATCGTGCCACCCCGGCCACCTTTAACTCCCCCGTCGCTTCTCCTTCTTCGTCTGTCTCGCCACCACCGCCGTCCTCGTCGTTACCCTCGTCTTCCTCCAGACGCTGGGCTCCGCCCAAGGGCTTGTGGAGGGCAGCACGCCCCGAGACGTTGCTTCTAAATGGGCTGGGCCCCCCTCAAGCCACGCCCGTTTGGTCCCCAGTACCTCCGATGGTCCACGTGCAAAAAACAGAAGCAGCGGGCGTGACGGGTGTGACAGGTACGACAGGTGTGGTGGTGACCAAACCTCCGAGGAAGTCGAAGCCGGTGAAGGCGGGGGCGGCAACAGGCGATGCAAGGACGGCGGGGGCGGATGGCGACGGACATGACCTCTTGAGGTTTAAACACTCGGACAGCCTGGAGCGCTACCTGGACATGTGTGAGCAGAAGGAGGCGGAGGGCGGTGAGGGGAGGGCCAGCAGCCCCGAGAGTCTCTCGTCGCAGTCGTCGCTGTCCTCACAGAGCGAGCTGGCGCCGGTGGTGGGCAGCATCCCGGAGCATGGGTCCGAGGCCAAGCCCCGGAAGTGCGACGGGAGGGCGAGGGTCAGGCCGCGGCGACAGAGCAGCTGTGAGAGAGCCGGCCAGTCAGAGGCGGATGGTAGGTGTGGTGGTTTCTGTCTCACTGACTGTCTGTCTGTCTGTCTCTGTCTCTATAGCCCCTTTTATACAGAGATCCCCCGAACAACTTGGCTAAAGCTGCTCTCAAGTGGAGTCGCTGGCAGCACACACACCTTGCTGCTCTCCGTGGTGCTGAAGCAATGCTGGAGCACAAACTGACACCACGTCGATGTCAAACACTGTGTGTCATGCTTGCTTGCTTCATACTTCCATCAATACTGTGTGTGTGTGTATGTGTGTGTGCGTGCGTTTGGTGTGTGTGTGCGTGCATGTGTGTGTATGTGTTTGTGTGCACGCATGTGTGTGTGCGTGTGTGTATGTGCATGCATTTGGTGTGTGTGCATGCGTGCGTGCATGTCTATGTGTGTGCATGGACGCGTGTGTGTGCGTGTGGTTGTGAGTGTGTGTCAGTGTGTGTGTGTGTGTGTGTGTGTGTGTGTGTGTGTGTGTTTGTGAGTGTGCATGTGCATGCGCATGCATTTGGTGTGTATGTGTCCGGGGAAGCCCCGTGAGCGTATAACCTGACTGACTTCCTGTGTTGAACAGGTGCCAGGGTGGGCAGATGTACTCGATGGAGCTCAGATGGTGGGAGCACAGACTCTGTGTGTGTGTTGTGTGTTTACCTAGATTTAGAGAAGTCTCATCACGTATTTACACTGCACATACCTATAACAATGTGTAGTGTGTGTGTGTGTTGATATGCGCATGTGTGTGTGTACAGACTTGCATGCGGCCTACGTGCGTGATTGTGTATCCACTTGTGTGTGTATTCACGCTTGTGTACAAGTGTGTATGTGTCTGTGTATGTGTGCCTGAATGCACGCATGTGTGTGTGTATGTGTGCTTATGTGCGTGTGTTTGTGTGTATGTGTGTTCACGTGCCTATGTACCTACGTGCCTGCACATGTGTGTGTGTGTGTGTGGCAGAGTGCTAGTGCCATGCAGCAGGATAAATGATGACAAATCCTCTCTCAGATGAACGTCTCTATGGCTCTGGGAAATCTGCCTCTGTTCTTGTGCTATTGCATAAGCCCCCCCCACCCCCACTTAGGTCACTGAGGTTTATGGAAATCCTTGTCACCCTATGACAACATTATTATTTTAATGCTTGTTTGTACAGATATGATTTTAAAAGTGGCGTCCATCTTGTTCAGTGTCATGTGGCGGTATGAGTTGCTCCGTTCACAAAGCTATCATAATCCCTGAAAATCAAATTGTGTCATACTCATATTCATAATGTATTGCTAGCGTCATTTGTTTATTCTAAACAACAGAAATCCATCACACAACCCATCAGCAAACAAATAACCAGAAAATAAATAACAGAAGGAGATTTGGTGTGTGTGTGTGTGTTGCTGTTCAGGTGCCTACGAGTCCTTGGAAAATGATTCTGATTCCACCACTCTCTCCCAGGACTTGGAGCCTTACCCGAGGTGAGCAACAACACATTTCTGATTCACAGCACGCCAGGAACAGTCCCTGCTAGCACCCAGCTTGACATCTTGTGGGGTCATGTCCTCATTTGCCCGAGGAAAACTCAGATAGAACGTCAGCATGTCGGCTTTTCATTCATGCTCCTTCTCAGCGGGCATACCGGGATATTAAGGTGGCCCCTGCCATGGAGTGTCAGGCGATATTAATTTTCCAAATAGACGTAAACATACACCGCATTGACGCGTTCATATCCCACTTGTTGCCACCATGCCAGGCGTCAGCGTAACCGCAATCCGCAGCAAGGCGATGATAGCATGTTGTTCCTGTTCCCCGGCCGTGCAAGTGGTGGGCGAGGATTAGCCGCGCCGCGGACCGCGTATCATGCTATCTTTATCACCGGGGATAACAACAATGAGAACAGCCAGCACAATGCAGAGAGGCTTAGTGCCTGCACTTGGTGTTGAGGGCGGACAGATGGATGACTGGATGACTGGATGAATGGATGACTGGATGAATGACATTCCTCCCGTGTGCTGCTTGCTGCTGCTCAGCACCAACCGTACGACCTGTCCCCGGTCAATCTGCCCGGCATTACGTAAGATGGCTTAGGAAGAGGCAGCTCAATGCTCAACAGACGTCCCATTAACTTTGTGGGTGGTTGGCGGGGTGCGGGGCGGGGGGGGGGGGGGGTATGGTTTCTCTACATGTGTTCCCATCCCGGGGTCTAGATCCGATCTGTAAATAGAAATACAAGCCGACGTCCGCTAAATCAGATTGAATAAATGTGATTATAACGTTGCTTCGCTGTTGCACAATGACTGTGTATGCTGTTTAAGGTCTCACTTCCTCTGCTCTCTCCTCTCTCTCGCTCTCGCTCTCGCTCTCCTCTCCGCTCATCTCTCTTTCACTCTACTGCTCTCTCCTTTCTCCCCCTCTCCCTCTTTCTCTCTTTACCTCTCCCCATCCTCTCTCTCTCTCTCTCTCTCTCTCTCTCTTCTCTATCTCGAGCCACATCTACAGCCTACCTCTTGCGTTCGCTGATGAGCTTCCCCTGAGTCCGAGGCACGAGCAAGCCAAGCGTCTGCTGGAAGCAAGCCCGCCTGAAAGCGCGCTGTAACCACGGCAACGGCCGACGACCGCCCCCCAAGGCGCGCTCATTCTGAACTGAGGGGCAACGTGTGAGTCCATCGTCCGTCGTCCAGCCGCCACCACACGGCTGCGATCGCGTGTAACGGGGCGTGACACCGGTGGTCTTGTAGTATAGTCTGCATGTGCTGTAGGCTTATGTGTTGTTGCATGTGTGTTTGTGTCTGTGTAGAGGGTGGGGGCAATCAAGTGATCTTTAGTGTCCTTCAGCATCAGTATATCTTCTATAGCGTACTTTGGCATAGTTTGGAAGTTTGATGGACCCTAAGCAAATAAAATGTCCCAAAGAAAAGAAAAAGTAAAAAAAAACCGATATGTTATAATAGTAAAGTAGAGTTATACTTTGGAAGTTGGCAATTGTATTACAAACACACAGCATCTTTAGATAACGTAAATTTCATTCCTCTTATATAATCACATTTACATCACACATTTCTGTCTCTCAATTGCAGCATTATTTTTCTCACCCTGAAATCCCCTTATGTCAGTGAGAGAAGGATTCCTGGCAGGTGGTAGTCAAGGCACAGGATCACGCATAAATGAATTAATGAATTATAAATGATGAATCGCTTAGGATTCCACCACAGCCAGGGAGGGATATAACCGCATAACATGAGCTGCAACTTTTAAACATCCTGAACATTCTGAATATATTTAAAAGAGTCAAGTCAAAGTCAAGAAGAAGACTTCAAACGAAGATCACATTTTTGGATATTTATATCCAATCTTTTATTTTGAAACAGGAAGCAGCAAGATGTCCCGGCCGACCCACCACCTCAGAGGAAGCAGCAGATCGTTCAAACCAAAGAGGAGGTCTCCACGCCACCCCCGTCCGGCCCACTTCTCATCCCCGAGGAACCCAAAGTCTCCTGCCCTGCTCAACAGGGAGCTCGCTCCCGGCGCTACGGCTGCTCCTCCACCAGGGTGCGCTTCGAGGATGAGTCCAAGAAGGAGGCGGAGTCCCGCTACATGGACCGCGTGCGGGAGCGCGGCCGCTCGGTGAACCCACGGGCAAAGGCAGAGGCGGTGGTGGCGGGGACATACAGGGGGCAGGGCTACAGAAGCACCTCCACGCCCGCATCCCAGAGGAGGCAGGAGGAGGTGACGAGCAGCGACGATGTCTCCACCACCACCACCACCACCACCACCACCACCATGGTGATCAAAGAGATCATCGTGGTGGTGGCAGAAATGCGAGGCCTGCGGCTCCGTCATCAGGGAGCCTCCGTCCTCCGTGGCTTCCGACGCTCCGTGGCCTCTTCCGCCGCCACCTGCAGCACCGCCTGCAGCATCGCCTGCAGCAGCACCAGCAGCAGCAGCACCACCAGCACAGCCGCAAACCGCCAGCCCAGTGGAGGACGTACAAAGAGGCAAAGGGGTCCTTCACCCCGGACCCCCGGGTAAAGCGGAAGTGGGCGCCCGTCCCAAACAGCCTCTGACGGTCACCTTCGCCGGGGCGTATGTGTTGGGGGAGAGCAAGGAGAGGGGCTTCAGCGGCTGGAGGAGCTCCGGGTTTGGCAAGCTCAGGAGGAGGAGCCTCAAGGGGCAGAGCAGCCTGGAGTCCGGCCACGGACCCTACGGCCCCTCGTGGGCGCAGCGACGCAACTCCAACAGGGTCCCGGCGGGCAGGGCCGTGTCATTCGCCCCCGGGAGCCCCGTCGATCTGGAGCGATGTGTCGACCTGGAGGCCCCCGGCGGCCCCAGAGAGCCATCGAGACCCCCCTGCCCAAAAAGTCGGCCCTGAAGTCGAGCTCGAAGAACCGCGCTCCGGCCGGTGGGTCATCGTCGTCCCACTCGGCCACCAGTCAGGCTGGGGCCGAGGGCGGCAGCCCCCAGCACGCAGACCTGCTGGATCCTCCAGAGGCTCGGAGGGAGGGCTCTCTTATGCAGGGGACCCCCGGTGCAGTCAGCCTGGTGCCCTGCATCAGACCCTCCAGTCTCAAGTACTCCTCAGCCAGACTCAGTCCCGACCTGCCACCTGCTGAACTCTGGGACGCCACTCCAGATGGACCCGGTGAGTTCATTTGTATAATCCATGAATCGATATCAGAAACATTTTGTCTGGGTCCATGTTGAGAGCCTGGAGGCCTGGTGGACAGGCACTTCATTGTCCCTCTCACCTGCCTTCCTAGCTTATATGCTATGGCCGCTGTTGGCACAAGGTTGTTTTCACACCTGTGTGTATTCGAGTACACATGAAACCGTACTCGAGACCGCCTTCTCAAGCGGACTCGCACAGGCATGGTTTGCTGATCCGTGGCCCGAGTATGGTACACAGTGTTCACACTAAATCAAACTAACTGGACTTTGGGATCAAGTGTACTCTGAGCACCCTTATATGTATTAGGAGAACAAACAGCAGTCCTTGGATGGATCAAAATGGTCAAAATTAATCCCTACAATAGTGAACTAGCAGACTTATTCTTGTTTCTGCGCTGTGGCGTGTACAGGATTTAAAGAATCCTGTAATCAGTTCTGTGAAGCCAGTAGAGTCAAGTCTATAACAAAAAAAATTATAACCTTTTAAAACTTTGAATTGCCTCAACTGTTGTTTACCCCTACCCTCTCTCTCTCTCTCTGAATCTCTCTCTCTGAATCTCTCTCTCTCTCCCTCTCTCTCTCTCTCTCTCTCTCTGTCTTCCCCCCCCCCCCCCGCAGGTCTGTTGATGAGTGGAGACCCCGGGTGGGAGGGGTGGCCCAGCCCTCGTAGCCTGGCCCTCTCTCGAGCAGAGGACCTCCGAGCCGAGCTGCTGAGGGCGGAGCATCTGAAGGCCGAGGCCCAATGGGAGGACATTATGGACATGCCACGGTGAGCCTGGACCAATAGGATTCTGTTGTTACTTATCGCTCAGCTACTCTCTCACCCCGAGCCTTTCCTCAAAGCAAACCAGTGACCATTTTCATTTAAAGTTATTTGTCATCTTGAATAAATGCAGCCCTCTGCTGGTAAACTGTTTTAAATGAACGCATGAATCATGAAGTACAAACTACACGCTAAGCTAATAAACCATGCTATGCTATGCAGGTAATGGTATACCCATAAACTAATGGTATGCCAATATCACTAATGCTAACAATTGTATCAGTTGTCATTGTTACTTCCATCTACTCCATGTATATTTTATTATATTCTTTTACTATGTATATTTTAAGACCCTTTTTTCACAGCAGTGCACCAGTATAGACACAACTAGTCCAGTAGATATACATTGATAAACCAACCAAAACCATGGAAAATGACAGGAACAGGAAGTGACTTTACCCTGCTCCTGACGACCTGTGTAAAGATAAGATAGAACTTTATTAATGGCGAAGGAAATTCTTGTGCCGGAGGTTACTCAAAATACCAACAACATAAGTATAGCAATAAAATAATAAACAATAGAGTAATAAACAATCGAATAATAACAATTTAATAATTGTAATTATATATAATTTCCATATAATTATTATAATTTATATAATATTACATACATATAATTACAGTGGATAAGCCTAGGAAAAATATAGATAAGATATTCAGTAAGCAAAAAAAAGTTGGCAATGGTATTGAGAAGTAGTAGTGAGAAGGAGTATTGCACATGAGGAATATTGCACATGATGATGAAAGGTAATGTAGCTAGGTAATATTGCAAGGTAATATTGAGGCGTAGTATTGCACATGATATTAAGAATATTGCACACGATGATGACAGGTAATGTAGCTGTCAGTAAAGGGTGTATTGCTTCCCTTTCTTCCTTGTTTGCAGCAAATCAGCGGCAGAGCGCGACGGCCGGCCCAAGCTCTCCCTGCGGCGTTTCTTCTCCTCCCTCGGCCTGAACAGCGTGGGCAAGCTGGTGAAGGGCGGTCGCTCCAGCAGCATGGAGCAGCTCAGCCTACCCACGGGCCCCCGGGGGCCCAGCGGCGGCGGCGGCGGATCTGGCTCCGGCTCCCCCAGCCCCACGCGCCGGCCCCCGCACCCCGTCCGCATCCAGAGGACCCCCTCACTGCAGAGCCTGCACACGGTGGGTCGCTGTGGTGGGGGGCGTTTGTGTGTGTGTGTGTGTGTGTGTGTGTTGCAGTCTCAGTTGATTTGCATGGGAGTTGTATTGATGTATTGTTTGAATGCAGAGTAAATATGTTTGATTTTGGAGTATAGATATAGATAGATTTTTTATGTTTAGGATTATTAATTAAAAACTATGATTAGAATAATATTGTGTGCCATTATATTCTATAATTCTATTTGAATATTTCAAACTTTACTTATTATATTATATTATGTATATTTGGAAATGCATCGCTTTTGCAAATGACTAACTTGGCATACAACATGTTGATTTTACTCTCATATCAATAGTCTCGTTACCGATGGTATGGTGCTGTCAGAGGATTATTTACGGATTATTAGAGGAATTACTCCCATCGTATGGGTCACGTAATACCAATATTCTGCCGCTAGGTGGAGCCACTGGCCCAGCTGCGCAAGGCCTCCTCTGTGCAGAGTCTGGAGAGAAGAACTGAACGGTCGACTTTACTGGGAGAGGTGCAGATACCATACGGCCTGGCACCCAGGTACCACACTTATTCAACTACACAGTTATACCACAGGGAATCATTTAAATGCATGTTATTAACGTCAATACTTCCAACAGTCCTGTGAGTCCCCAGACTGAGCTGCGTGGCGGTCAGAGCGCGGAGGATGTGCCGGTCACCTCCAGAATGGTGCGTCCCGTCGGTAAGGTGACGCAGGCCTTCCCCGACGGGACCCTCCTTCTGGAACTCACCAGACCCCCCAACGAGCACTTCGGTTTCCTCATCTCCAGAGGCAAAGGCCGAGCCAACACCGGTAGGCTTACACTTTTAGTATTCTGGTTCTGTTTCATGTTTAAGCAGCCTCACCTGGCCCAGAGTCAGGCTGGTTAGTCTCCGGCTCTGTGCGGGGCTGCATACCTGTGGTGCATCGGGTAATCAAGGCAGGATAAAGCATAACAAAGAACCTTCTTTGTTATGCTCTCACTCATGTTGATGCCACGCCCCCTCTCCCCCCCACCAAGTCAGATCAAGTCTGAAACTGTATATACTATCTGAATCTGAAAACAAAGCAACCTCTACTGAAAAAACAAAGACCACAAATATCTAAATATATATGAAATTGAAAAATGAAAATAAATGATTTATTCAAAAGAACTGAACTGAATAAAAATGTCATACAATCTATAAAAACCTTTCATTTTGACTTTGAATACATACGTAAGCGGTCAAGGTGAAAACGTACTTTAATTTACTTTATTTTTTCAATCACATCACTTTTGGCCTGGATTTAGCTCCATACGGCTCTGCCTGCAAAACTTTCCCAACAATAAACTGGTTTCTCCACAACATCTTCTGTGTCCTGGCGGTGGGTGGAGACCAGAGAGAAGCCACTTCAGTGGGGTGTAGCAGGAGGAGCTATTGGCACACATCCACTCTCCCATTTACCCATTTTCCATCTCCCTTGTCTCCTTCCTCCTTCCCTTTAATGGCTCACTGTCTTAACCCCCTGGCCCCGCCCCTCTCTGAAGGAGTGTACATCGAGAAGGTGGGGAGCAGCGGTGGCGGTGGGGGCGGGGGCAGCAGCAGCGACACCCTCTACGCCGGGCTCCTGGGCGTCGGCGACGAGATCCTGCAGGTGAACGGGGAGCCGGTGACGGGGCTGACCCTGGACCAGGTGACCCGCCTCATGACCCGGGGCGGGGAGAGCACCGCCTGCCTGCGCATCATGCCCTGCCGCCAGGGACCCCCGCCGCTCAAACCCGCCGCCCAGCAGACCCACGGGGGGGCGGATGACACGAGACTGACTACCATCAGCACGTCGCCACGGAGATAGGTGGTCCATGTCCCACCCAGACTATATCTGGCAGTTCGAGAGCCTCACTTTGTGTTGGGAAAACATTTTTTAATTCAAAATATGTGATTTTAGGTGATGTAATGGAGGGATCGGTATGAGGTCAGAGTAGATCATTACGGCAAGAAAAAATTGCAGAATGGTTCATTCAAAGGGCACATTTTTTGGGTCCTTTTAGAATCAGTAAGCAAAGGGATTTTATTTTTTTAAGCTTACCTTACTTTTTTTTGGACAGTGTACATTTTTTTCCTTCTATATCTACATTGAATTTTATCTTTTCTTATTGTGTAAATAAACCTTTCTCAAAGCATTCTCCTTTTTTATTTTTACCTTTATCTTATGCAAATAATGCTTTTGTGATGGGGCCAAAATCGGCTATTTCAAAACATGATGTCCCCAGCGTGTCTCTTGGCTTACTGTGTTATTCTGTGCCACTCCTGACCACCCCTACTAAATTCATGTGGACACGCCTCTGTCCTGGGAGGGACATAAAGATGTTGGTGTTTTATTATGATACTGTGAGATTCTTTGAGATGTGTATAGAAATCATGCAAGGAAAGTGTGCATGGCAACAAGGGATGGCGTGGCAAGGGACTTTGTATAGCCGGAGTCTCTCTGGGCAAACGAAAAGGGGTTTTAATTGCAATATTAGCACTGTGTTGTGTTGGTTAGCAATCTAAATCAACGAAAAACCATTATTAATAATAATAATTAACCATTATTATATTTCACTGTTTTAGAGACTTATATTCAAAGCCACTTATACATGCTGTGTATTCAATTCACATATAGATCATATAGGATATAGGGGTAGGGATCCTGCTTAAACAACACTATCACAGCTATACGGACATTGGGGATAAAACCCAGAGCCGTTGTGCTTGGGACTCGAACATGCTAACCACTACACTAACCCGCCCACCGCAGCACCTCCCAGTACTGTGGCAGGAAGCAGGACTCGTGAAGGGAGGGACTTCTGGATGTGTGTTACATCCGCTCATACGTTGGAGGAGAGTCAAAAGTCACCTCAGTGCCATTCCCCACCTTAAACCCTGCATGCTGCCACCATAGCTCCATCCATTCAACTATCTCTTATGTATTATTTGAATATTCTTATTCCGTTGCACAACTTGTCACCTTAAAGTGAAAGGAAATCCAATGACTTATCAAATGATTACAAAACACAACTACATTGTAGTACTTGTTAATATAGTAACGTAATAGTATGAAACACATTAACAAAGATGATTTAAAAATAAATACAAATATATTGTATATAATTTTTTTAATGTTATACTATTTTCATATTGCCTTTAGTCTTATGATTGGTGGATAAATAAAATATACATTTTCATAAAAAAAAAAAGAAAAGGAAAATCTCACACACACACACCGCATGTCACGACTGTAGGCCTTGGCATGTAGCCATGGTTTCTATTATTTCTATTTGTAGAGACTTGAGGTGCACTGTGTATCTCAATGAAAATGTTTGATTTTGGTTAAAAAGATAAATCTGTTTCCTCTAAACAAACGAAGGCCTAATCAATACGTTTATCAGTGTTCCCGCGTGTTGAGCAAACAGTGGTGAAGAAACCACGGCAATCGAAATGTGACTTCCACACATCTGGGCACGACGGGGGAGTTTCTATTTCCCGCGTTACCACACAGGATGCCGCGAGTCGTGACTGAAGCCGTCGGAAGCCTCTGGTGGTCGTGAGCCGAGATGAACCGTCGTGAGACGAGGATTGTTTCCCCCGTCGAGATATCATGAGGCTGTTTTTATGGTTTTCACAATACATCTATAGGCCTAGAAATCTATCTAGTCTCTATCTATCTATCTATCTATCTATCTATCTATCTATCTATCTATCTATCTATCTATCTATCTCTAACAATATAATCTATCGATCTACCTATATATAGAGAGAGATCTAATCGCTCTCCCTCTCTCCCTCTCCATATATTTTATTCGTTTTGATAATCTGGTTGGCTATGAGGTGTATAATCTGAAGACGTGTGTGTGTGTGTGTGTGTGTGTATCTGTGTGTGTGGTCCCTACTCGTGTCAAGGTAAATGCGGGCTGTATATTAGGGCCCTTTATCCTACACTACACAACAAGCGGACTGATATCCCTCTATCCGTGATGAGGCCCCTGTACCTGCAGCCGTCCAGCGTGATGATCCTGAGTGTGTGTGTGTGTGCGTGTGTGTGTGTGCGTGTGTGTGCGTGTGTGTGCGCGTTCGTGCGTGCGTGTGTGTGTGTGTGTGTGTGTGTGTGTGTGTGTGTGCGTGTGTGTGTGTGTGTTATCTGATGCTGCTGCAGGGCCCGAGATGCGCATTTATCTTTTTAAACGGTGTCTCCCACGGGGCCCCATGGGGATTAGCGGGCCCGGTCCCTCATGCCACCTTATCGACTCCAGCCATACAAGCACAAACCAATATTCGTTTTTCCTCATTATTTGGGCATCTCTGCTAAATAGATATAGGTCTATTTTTTTTTCTCATGATATTTCAATTAGGCTATCATTTTAAAAGTAATTTGCCATATAGGTCTATTTTTTTCCATGATATTTCAGTTATAGCCTATCATTTGAAGGTAATTTTGGTCGACCATTAGCTGGGACAATTTTAATAACAGGTATAATACACACTTATGATGCCACAGGACAATAATGAGATCCATATTATGTCCACTGTTGTGAACCGTGTATTATACATATTGTCGCCTATATCCTATACCTATTGGGGGTCCGGAAAAAAAAAACATCATTAGTTGTCTCATGGAGGAACAGGCTTAACAATAGCTTGTCGTTGCAACAAAACAACAACAACAACAACAACAAAAGAATAGGCCAAAAAGCGTAACCTTTGCTAATGTTTGCTATTCTTTCATCCAAAAAAAGGTAAATAAATTAATAAATTAATAAAAAATTACAAAAATTAAAACACACCTCAGCTATATAGGCCTAACTGTGCAGGCCTACTGCTGCTGTCCGTGCAGGTCGGGGTGCAGAGGCTGTTTGCTTCCCTGTCGCGGTGTTTTTTTTATGCGTTGCCTGTATAGCACCACGACAGCCCAATAATAATGAATCATTTCATAAATAATGGATTTAGGGGGCTCTTATCGGGGGGCGAAGAGGAGGCCGCTGCTGCTGCTGCTGCCGTGCGTCCTTATCTGGGCCGACCACATTGCAGGCCCTGTGTGTGTGTGTGTGTGTGTATGTGTGTGGTGTGTGTGGGTGTGTGCGTGCGTGCGTGTGTGTGTGCGTGCGTGCGTGCGTGCGTGCGTGTTCGTTCCCTCTGCTGCTGCTGCTGCTGCTGCCCATACTGATGCAGCAGAGAGCCATGACTTCCAGTTAAACACACACACACACATATACACACACAGATACACACACACACACACACACACACACTGCTCCACGATACTGGCACGGAGAGAAACAAGCCTCAGATATGGATGACCCACTCTCACAAAATGGCTCCACTTCCACAGTAGCGTCAACAACACGGCACGGACGGTAAGTGTAAAAAAACACGTCTTTCTCTTATTTGGCAACGCCACGATGGATGGGGGGAGCTTTTATTTTGGGGTGAATGTGCCTACATTTAATTAGTGT